>VDFB02195789.1:23285-45765 GCA_007258455.2 Sequoia sempervirens | reverse complement strand
GTGGATCACATGTATGAAAACCTCATGAATGAATTTCAAACATATGTGCACAATCGAGGGAACTGCATTCATAGCTACCAGTTAGGGGATACCCAGCTTCACTCAGAAGAGTTTAGACCCCGGGATTATATTGAACAAAAGATTCATGGATTTAGTTCCAACCAAAACCAACAAGACTATACTACCCAAAGGCGGTATGGAAAGTCCATCATGTGTGCGAATGGTGCTCATAGGTGCATCATACCCATCTTTATGCAAAAAGTTAATTAGCATGATCTCCTTAGTTATGATATTTACTTGAGATGTCGGATCAACGAGAATACCTGCTACGGTGTTTTCGTTGATTCACGCTGGGATGTAGAGAGGAGATGGTTGTCTATTAAAGCCCATCGGCAGATCCTGTGATGTGAAGGTTATACCGGTACCACTGCTCATAAGTTGCAAAGAGGGGATAGGTTGATGCAAGAAAGAGGCCATCACATGCACTAAACGACACTCTCACAAAGCCCTCCAAAGGTTGCAAGGTAGGACAGTGACCCAATTATGGTTTCGTTGCGCAACACTTTCAGAACCTTTCAACTATGCCTACTAGGGGTCGCAGGTTGGGTTGTAAGGCGAAGGCCTCACAACACTCACACCTACAACACTCCTAGAATACGAGGAAAGGAACTTTTAGTATCTCCAAACGGAACCAAAATGGTTCACGTTGGGTTCACCAAAAATGTGAGAGGGGGACCAACCATGTCAAGGCCGCAGGTCACGGAGAGCCAAGAGCGGAAGGCTGCCCTAACTTATGTCACTCTAAAGGGACATTTGGGGAATAGGGATCGAGAATGATGAGGACTATAAAGTACTTCAATCACTCTGCATATTTGAACTTTAGTTTAGGCTAGGCAAGCTGGTTTTTGGAGTCAGTACTGTGCGTCAAACAACTCTCTGTTTGAGGACGATAGCGCAGTTCTGGGACATCAGCGTGGCGCACTGGTGTCTCTTGAGTGCGCTGGCATCCGTGCGGTTAGAAAAGAATGAACACAGTATGAACTACTCAAAAACAAACTAATCGGCCTAGCTGGTTGGTTTCGATGGGAAAAACAAAATAATGAAGTAAAACAGATACAAACGAAGATGATAAAGCAAATAGATAAAGGATAAAGTAATAAAGATAATTTCACAGAAATGCACGCTTGCCAGCTAGCTCCACACGCTCTTTCACTTGCACACAAGAAGGAAGGGGAAAATTGTTGGGGCTGTATAGGGCTTTGCCTTAGTTAGACCCCCGTTTTGGTGTTTCCACCTCCACGGACAGCCAGATAGCAACAAGATAGAAATATACGATAAAGAAGTAAAGAAGGAAAGAATGCAAATAACACTAGAAAACAGTAAAGAGCTACTCAACCATATCACAAAGGAGAGGAGCGAAACATTACCACCTCCACCAAGAGCTCACTAGCCAAGGGAGGAGAAAGTAGGCTTGAACAATCACCACAACCTTGACCGTGATGAAGGGAGGTCTCACAAAACCTCAAGCCTACACTGCAATGGCTTGCTTCACACTTGCTTTGTGGAGTTGACAAAGTGTTGTTGCTGCAATGGAATGTTGAAAATGTTGGAAGTGCTTGAGAATGTGAAAGAAAGATGGATTGAATGCTTAGAGGTTGCAAAAAGAGATAAGTTGAATGAAGAATGGATGAATTTGAAGGAGAAAAAGGAAGAGTTTTCCGTTTTCGGTGTTGGTTGGTTGAAGAGGGACGTTACAAATTGACCCCAATCGAAAGTGTAACGCCTCTGCGAACTTCAGACGTAGGAATCCGTCAGGGACGTTTGTGCGCCGTGTGTGCGTACCCGACAAATATTCTTCTACCAACACAAAGGACAAATGCCATGTGGAAGGAAGACAACTTGCTGATGTGGAATTTCATCTTCGGACTTGGTTATCTAAGGTGAGGATGTGTAAATGGGGAATTTGCGTAAGGGGTGCAAATTTGCTCCTATACAGAGAGAAAGACTAAGATTGTAGATCCCCCCCATAATGAAGTAGCTTCTGTGCTAATGGTGAATGCTTGAAGACGAAAGACAATCCAATGCCTACAAGCAACATTCCTCCCCTTGGGAAGAAACAAGTCCAATGGTGTGTGTAGAAGGAGCTCCAACTCCAAGAAGAGAGATGAGTGAAGTCTCATGATATGTCTCTGAAAACTGATGAAGTGTCTCCATGTTAGAGTACACCATAACAAAATCAGGTGCTACCCTAATCAAAGAAGGTGACAAATTAAGACTATGTGGAAACTCATGAACAACAATCTACAAAGAGAATTAATAGTTGTGTTTTAAGTGACTTTAACTATCATCAAAGAGGAAGTGGATATCCTCAAGTGTGTCCTCCAAATATTCAATATGAGAATCACATAACAAATCTAAAATACCTTTCAACTTTCAAGTATTGATCCCACAAACATGAATTTGAAAGACTATGATCATCCTACTAAACTGAAGTATTGGAAGTAATGGCAACATTGAAATCCGAAGTAGGTTGTGGAGGAGATGGAAGCTCAACACAAGTCTTAAGAACACCAAAGTTCAGTTCACCAAACTTCTCTTCAGTAATATGATTCACACTTGATGTATGAGTGTGAATACCAATCAAGGGAATTGCATCATCATCAGGAGCAAAATGTGAAAAGCCATACAAGTTAGATGAATGATCAACCATCCAAATTGCAATGATCTCTGTACTCCCCATGTCCTTGATGATCACTAAGTCAGGTGTGAACTCAATTGTTTTATTTGTTGCACCATGTGCAATTTGATAGATGGAAAGGAGATTAGGTGACAAGGATGGAACACAAAGTACATCATTGAGAGGGCCTTATCCCATGTCAATAGAACCTTTCCCACCAACAAACATATATGTGTTGTTCCCAATCAAAATGTGTAGTGAAGGAAAAGGCTCAAAAGAAGAGAATATATCTTGTGATGAAGTGATAAGATGAGAGGCTCTAAAATCAATAAGTAAGATATCTCCCTGACTTTGGACTTGTAGATGCCAAGGGTGCTTTGCCTTTCATTTTATCTATTACATTTGCTGCTCCATCTATTCTTGACTGTGTAGATGATGATGATGAGGGTGTCAAAGAAGAGGACATTCATGAAGGCAATTGAATGTGCTTTTGAAGAATGTTTGCCAACTCATCAATCCTTTTTTCATAATACTTAGCTCATGACGTCCCAAATTTTTGCAATATGCACATTTGGTCCTCTCCTTATATGATTACCCTGTGGAAGATGAAGAGAACGTACAGGTGTTATGTGATGGTGATTCCTTGGCTTGCTCATTGTGCTTTAAGTCTTGATTGTTTTGTTTCTTTCCTTTGCTATTTGAAGTCTTTAAATCTTTTGTACTTTGATTAGCGATAGGAGTTGGTGGTTTGGAAGACTTTAAGGAACCCATGTGTACTAACTTTGCTTGCACCCTTGTAATGTCCCCCTTTTTAGCTCGTTTTAGTTTCCTGATGGTTTAGCCTATTATTTGACCCTCATAGGTTAATGGAGTTGGTTAGAGGGTCCTGTGTGGCAGATACTTGGTTCTTAGTTGCACTTGGTGGTGTTTTTCTTCTCCGGAGCATGGTATTGTTCGGGATTGGCCTTTGATGGTGTTTCAGGATTCAGTTATGCACACTTACTATTTATTCTAAGTCACCTGGTTATTGGAGTCCAATATTTCTATTTATGGTAAGGCACTTGGTTTTGTAGTGGATGCAGTGTTTGACCTCCAAGTTTAGACAAAATGGCAAATGATGATTTAAGTGGGAGATATATTATTTAATTATTATTAAAGTTTAGCTTTAATAATAATTAATTATTTTAAGAGTGCATTATAAAGTTATATTTTAACTTTATGTCAATGGGGCCATTTAATGACTTAAAAGTCAATTAATGATGCATTGAAAAGGGCGCCTGATTAATGAGAAACATTAAAGTGCAACAAAAGCAACATGAAAATATATTTTAATGAGTTAAAATCTTTCTTAGGGGTCAAGCCAATTCATGAGTCATATAAAAGGCATCCAAAAAGCAAATTGACTCATTCTATCTGCATTTTACACTTAGCTTTTTGTGAGTTTGGCATTGTAAGAAGAAGAAACCAGGGTTTCTGCTATTTCTTGGCTTTGGAGAGTATAGCGTCTTCATAGTTACATCTGCCTAACTTTGTGAAATAACTTCTGAAGGTTGCAAATCAGATTGGCTAGATCCCATAGTCATACTTGGGCTTATTTGTGAAGTTTTATAAAGGGTTTGAGGTGGATGTTGGTCTGAATCAGAAATCTGAATGCTGATGATAGTTTTCAATGTTTAATACACCTTGCTGGGCCGTACTTTCTACCCTTGCCAGGCCGTACCAACCTCTACCAGCTGGGCCGTACAATCCAGAAGCTAGGCGTTTTCTTCCTTGACTGAAACACCTTGTGTTTGGGGCAGAAAAAGACTTCTTTAAGGGCGGCCAGGTCATATCAGCAAGTAGGTTGCAATATTTTGGAGGAGAATCCTATATCTCAAGCTAGGCGTCAATTCTTGGGGTTTACCAGTCTGCTGATAACAATTTCCAGTTCGCTGCTATGCAATCTCAGACTTGTATCATTTAGCTTTGGACTCCGGGTATAAGTATTTGGTTAATGAAATGTAATGGCATATCTAATTTGAATTGAAATGCTAAATCAGATTGGAAGCTTATGGTATTTACCTTAGCGTTTAGTAAATTTTAATATCTGTTGGTTCATATATTATATGCTGCATTTACCTGGCAAACTTCCTTCGAAAGTAAAAAAATAAACATCACTTTGAAACCACAAGAAACCATATACTGGCAGTTTTCAGTTAGTGGATATCTCATCAAGGGGTGGGATATTACATCCCTGTTTAGTGATGAAGCAAATACATCAAGTTAAGGCATCTTAAATGTAGTACCAAGAACATCCATAGTGGCATATAATGTAGAAACAAAAAATGAATAATCAGGACCAAGTTTGGCAAGGATGGAAAGAATCAATTGGTTTTCCTCTTTCTCGATACCACATCATTTCAATTGCAATATAAGAGAATTGAGCTTGGTGAAGACGTTTTAGATATTCTCAGAATCTATGGGATTTAAACAAATGAGTTCATTCTCCAATTTGAAATGTTTCATTTTATCTTGCTTTCCAAATAGATTCTCAATGTAGTCCAAATCTCATTTGGTGTTTTGCAATATTCAACATGAAAACAAAGATTAGGAGAAATTGATAGACCATAAAGTTTAGTAGGTTTCATCTTTCCTATCAAGCCACTTTCTCTTTTCTACAGCCCTTGTGGGTTCAGGATCTGTATCAAATGTGATCCTTTGTAACTTCAATATGAACAATAACAATTCCATTTGTGACTTCCACTCATAGTAATTATATGGAGTAAGAGGAACAATTTTAGGCATTTCCATGATGAAAGTAGAAAATATGATAGAGGAACAACAATATACCCTTCAGAATACAAGCAATCAACCCCTAATTTCCTAAAGGATAAACCAAAGTATAAGATCTAACTTCAAATTGGAATATTGTAGTCTGGTAAAAAATATGAAAAAAGTGCATGTATAGATTTTTAGAGCTCCTTAATACCTTTCTGGTGTTGCAAGAATTGTGAAAATTGGAGATCCAAACAAAAAGTTGAGTTCAGAAGCCAAAAATGATGATCTAACTTCAATAGGTGATAAAATGCACCAACAACAAAATTTGATAGTTAGGCCTGTACCATTGGAAAGTACATGGAACTAGCTTTTTGACGGTTAGAAGAAGTTGAATATTTGATATCCTGGCAAAAAGTTGTCTCCTAAAAGAAAGCTGCCTTATGAGGGGATGGAGATGGCCAAGGCAAGCCCCATGGTGGCATTGACTCGTTATTGGTGGATGTGGGCGGCTCAGGAGGAGGGCATTTGGCTGTTGGAGAGGCATGCAGGTTGTGGTTTGGAGGATGAGCACATGTAGTGGGATATGAGTGCCACTAAGGCGGTGATATACAATGTTGGGCCTTAGGTGACAAATTTTGGTGGTTCTTGCTCCCAAAGTTATGGAGAGGTGGTGGTCGAGGGCAATGGGTTTGGTTGTGTTGGTTGTGGCTCTCTTGTGTTGGGGTTTAACCCCCCTATGCTTGGGCATGCCCATTGGATCATGGGCGCGTGTGACCTTTGACTTGAAAAAAGCTCTACGAAACTTTAAAAAACAATTTTTAATTTAAAAAAAAATCCTATATGTTTGATGAGAGCATTGGTGCAATTTGGCATAAAAGCAAAATATTTCTATAGAATATGTTTAATTTTGTTGATGGTATAGTTTGAGGATGTTTGCAAAGCTTTGTGATTTGTACAACCAGCCCATATGGTACGGATTGATATAAGATCACATGGATTGTTTTCATCCAAAAATTTGCAACCCCCATAAAAATGGCTGGAAATTTTTTAGTATCCAAAAATTAAGTGATATATATGAAAATAGGGGTTTTTGGGCCTTTTGGACTTAATGGTGAGGTCCTTTTTGCCCAAAAATCACCCAACATAAGCTCTTGCATGATTATCTCCTATATTTGAGAAGGGGTTTGTAGCTTTGAAGGTTAGATATTATGTAAGAGACCAATGGACTCAAGTTGCAAAACCAAAGATTACCTTCAAAACTAGGATCACTTGCAAAACAAAATACTACCTTCCACAAATGAGCAACAAGAGAAAGATTTGCTTGATTATGGTGCAAATTAATTATGATCAAATGGGTCAAGGATTCTTCATAATGTATATATGAGGCGTTTGCTTATATAGGCAAAGTTGAAAGGTAGGAAATGAAAAGATTGTGACAAATGTCTTAATCCTATGTCATGAGACAACTAAAGGATAAGATCACATTTGTACTAGAGACTTCTAGAAAGACTCCTAAAGCCTCAAGTAAACTTAACATGTGAACATGTGTGAAAAGGACCTATATGGTGAACTAGTTAGGCAATATACCTTGTTCGCACCAACATAGTCATTGCTTAAAATGGGCTATATGATATTCGTTCCAAATTAGGAGCCATATGCTACCACTAAAAGGGGCATGGCAAACATAGGAAGTGAAATACCTTCAATTTTGGAGCACACAATATTAAAATAATATTTAGATTTATTAATGGTCAATATATTGTAAATCTTGTACACTATTAGTTTCCATTCCTTTCTTCAATTATGTTTCTATTTTAGAAACTCTGTATTTAGAAACATCGGCTTTGTAAATTCTCTATATGAAGCATGTTTGCTTCCTCCTAAATATATCGAAGATTTCATTCAATAATTATTTCATGGTATCAGAGTAGGAAAGCAATTTTTTTGGTTTGAACTAGATTTCTCAATTTTTTTTGTGTGGCTTTGATTAAAAAATCGAGGGTCTTGTGTAGAGAAAATTTGCGGCCTTCTTTAAGAAAAATCGCGACACTTCTATTTGTGAGAAATTCGTATAGGATTTTTTTGCGATTCTGAGAGTGAAATCACGTTTTTCTCATTATGGTCGTCTGTAGGGCTTTGGGAATCCCGTCTGTTCTTTTTCTGGTTTCTAATTGTGCGACCCTATTTTTTCTTCTGCCCACATGCGTTTGTCTGCAAGGGATTTTTTTTTTTTTTATAATTGTGGGTGCATTTGTTATTTTCTAGGGTAGGTTTCTTTCATCCTTGTAAATTGTGTGCCTTTGACGTTTTTTTTCCTACACACATGATCTTTTTGTTCGTGGGTGTCGATCAATTCGTGGCTTCTATAGAAAATAGCATAGGTTTTTGGATGTGATTTCTCAATATTTTTCATCATACCTGCTTGTGTTCTTCCTGTGAAAGCTTCTCTGAAGTTCGTGGGGTTTCTGCATTCTGCTTCTGGAAAATTTCGACTAGGAGTTTGTGAAATTTGTGATCTCGTGGGGGTTCTCTTTCATTATTGTGTGCGACTACTCATAGTTTTCTTGTGCGATTTTTTAAAAAAACGTGTTAACATGTCAAGGCATTCTTTGAAAAATCGTGACTTTATTGACATGATTCTTATTTCTTGTGACTTGTGTGAAGACATCTATACCTGCACGTGTTTGCTCTATGTGCATTTGCCTTTTTTGTTGAGTCTTTTCTTGTGCCAGATTGGTTCCAGCTATCTCGGATTTTGAGCTTGCTATTTTGACAAATTCTTGAGTTCGAGGCTTTCTATATCTCTTTTCTATCAAATTTTGTCTGTACAAAATGGCCTCTTCGTCTCATATCATGCTGGAAGGTAGTCAGAAGTTCAACAGTCACAACTACAACACTTGGAAGTAGCGAATGATGACGATTTTTGAATATGGGTGCTTGGACCAGATTGTTCTTGGCAATACTACACGTCCTACAACGGGGGTAAAGATTAGGGAAAATTTGATGAGAAAAATCGGGAAGCCGTGATGCTTATTAAACTATCTGACACTGATGACCAGCTACCTCAGGTACTGTCTTGAAAATCAGCTAAAGAAATTTGGGATCTTTTGAAATATCTTCATGAAACATCCGACAAGAGTCGTGAGTTCTTTTTGAAAAACATGTTTTCCATAATGATGGATGAGAAGACAACTCTGTAGGTGCACTTGACAAAGATCAAGGACATTCGTGATCAGCAGGAGGCTATTGGTCGGAAAATGGAGGAAGATATGGTAGTCATCACTCTGAAGAGTTTTCCAAAATCTTATGGGCACTTTATCGAGACACTCAATATTACCTCAGTGAATGTTCATTTGAAGTTTTCAGATCTTTGCACCATACATCTGCAGTAGGATCGTTAAAAACAATAGTTCAGTAGTGGTGCTAGTTAATCCTCCATAGAGCAGGTATTTGTTGCGAAGACATTTTAGAAGAATAAGGGCAAGAATCAACCCTCTCAGCAGACCAGTCAAGCACAATCTCAAGATTCATCCAAGAAGAATGTTCAATGCAACTATTGTCATAAGTATGGTCACATGAAAAAAGATAGTCGGAAACGCTTGGGTTCCGAACAAAACAAGCAAGGAGAGTCTAGGCCTAAAGCCCATAGGCAAAGCACATTGAGCATAAGGAGTCTACATTCTACGCCTTCATGGCCAAGAGTCTTGCAGATCCTGTTAAATCCTCTACTTGGTACATTGATTCAGGTGCTTCTCAACACTTCACTCATTGTTGGGATTGGTTCATTGAGTACACACCATTCAAAGATTTAGTCATCTTTGGAGGAGGTGAGAAGTATATTGTTGTCGGAAAGGGCAATGCACAAATTCTTTCTAGATGGAGAAATTTAATATTTCTCGATGTATACATTACCTGACATGGAGTTGAATGTACTTCTAGTTAGTCAGATCATGACTCACTCTCCTCAACTAGATGTTTTCAACATGCATACATGCAGCATTGTTGATAGAGAGACTCACACTATAGTTTTTCAGGGACTTGAGGATCATTGTCTATATAGACTTGTTGATTCTGGTGATTCTCAAGAGCACTCTATGGCAGCCAGGAGTACTTCCATCAACAACCTTTGGTATCAATGTTATGGGCACCTGGACATGCAATATCTCTCTCGGTTATCTCAAGATGATCTAGTTGGTGGCCTTCCTGCAATTTAGACTCAAAATCATGGAGTATGTGAGGTTTGTCAGGCTGGAAAGTAGCATTGGAATCCATTCTCAGATGGTGACTCATGGCGAGCTTCCAAGGTATTACAATTGGTTCACATTGATTTATGCGGCCAAATGAACACTCCTTCAGTTACTGGTTGCAAGTATTTTCTGTTATTTGTTGATGATTTTAGTAGAAGAATGTGGGTGTATTTTCTTAAAATCAAATCAGAGATGGTTGGTATATTTCGGCAGTTTAAGGCCTTAGTTGAGAAAGAGTCAGGCTTTCCTATAGTCACTCTTAGGTCTGATAATGGGGGGGAGTTTTGTTCTAATGACATCCCCAGTTTTTGTGCCGCACATGGCATTAAGCGCCAACTCACCACACCATACGCCCCTTAGCAGAATGGTGTCGTTGAACATAGGAATCGCACCATTACTGAAATGGCTCATTTTATGCTAGACCATAGAAATGTTCCTAAGAAATATTGGGCTAAAGTAGTTTATACCGCTGTTTATCTTTTGGACTGATCTCCTACTCATGTGGTTAAGAAGATGACTCCTGAAGAAGCCTGGTTTGGACGCAAGGCTAAGGTTAGCCACTTGAAATTTTTTGGCTCTACTGCTCATATGTGGATTACAGATGCCAAGCGCACTAAGTTTGATTCCAAAAGCCAAGAACTCATGTTTGCTGGTTATAGTGACAATCATAAGGCATACAGGCTGATTGATGTAGATATAGCTCGTCTCATCTTCAGTCGTGATGTTGTGGTTGATGAAACTACTGGACCTTTCTTTCCGTGTTCTACTTTCATGAAACCTAAGGATCAGTTTATGAGGCTTCTGATTTGGGTGTTTGTCTTCCTCTAGCTCTACCTGATGGGAGAGATTTTGTAGTTGTGCAGGCACCTCAACAAAATATTCCACCACCCACCCCTCCTCAAGACAATTTGGATCCTTGTCTAGTTGATTCTATTCCAGCGACACCTGGTGATGTTGCTCCTCCTGTTTTAGATATTGGTACTTCTACTCTCCGGCCTAAATGGTATGCTAAAACCATACGTGATCTTCATGATGAATTACTTGAGGGTAGAACTGCTCGAAAAAAGAGCAAGCAATAGAATACTGTTAATTTTTCTCTCATGGCCAATCTTCATAGCATCTCTGAGCCTCAAACCTATTATGAGGCTAAAGGCATATCTGAGTGGGAACATGTAATGTCCCCTTCCAGTTGACATCTCTCAGTTCTTGAGATTAGCCTATTATGTGGCCCTCGTAGGCTAATAGGGTGGATAGAGGGTCTTGTTGAGGCATGGCTTGGCTTCAGTTATTAGAATTATTCAGTTTGGCTTTCGTTCGGGGTCTTTTGGACATCATTTGCTTGACTTACTATTTTTAGTAAGTGGAGACACTCAGTGGAGCACCCCTGCTATTTTTAGCAGTATGGTCTGGTCATATGCAGATTCGGTCACTTATCATCCGACTTCAAACGGTTTGTCATTTGGACTTATATTGAGAGAGATATTAATATTTATTTGCCAAAATAAATATTAATTTAATTGAAGCTTATAATATAAAGTTATAATGTAATTTAATATTATAACTTAAGTGACTTATTGAAGGGGTCAACCATCATGAAGAAGGGGCCACCTTTTAATTAATTATTATAATTAAAAGGGCGTCCAAACTATTGAAAAATTAAAAGTGAAATTCAAGTTTTATTTAAATGATGCTTTTTGAAGGAAATCGACCCAATTGAGGAGATATAAGTTTTCTTTGAGAGAAATTCATTCATTATGCATATGAGAATCGATTTTAGCCATTTCCTTCTTCAGAGAATGAAGCCAAGGGTTTAGTTTTCTTCTGCATTGGAGAACGAGCCATCTTCAGTGTTTGCAGTTCAGAGGCTGTGAAATAACAGTTGATTGATTGCTTGCCAGTGGAATAGCTTCATTCAGAAGTTATTACAGAAATCATTGAGAAGTTATTATACAGGGTTTGATTTAATATTTGTCAGGGAAAGTGATATCTTTGAGCAGCTGGCTCAGTGCTTCATCTGGCTCGAATTCCAAGGTTGTACGGATCCTATTGCTGCTGGTTTGGAGGCCGTACCACTTAGCTGGAGGGCCGTACTTTTTCCTCAAGCCTGGACGCCTTGCCTTTTTGTCTCATTTCTTCTCCAGATGGGACACCTTAGTCTCTGGGACAGTTTGCAACAATTTTGAGGCTGGAGGAAGGTCTTCTGAGGTTGGCCGTACTAAATCTTCATCATTAGGGGCGGCTGCACACAGAAATCAGGTTTTTTAAATATTACATTTTGATTTGCCTTTTTGTCTGCATGTCAGAGATTTGTCATTGTAATCATCTAGAAAGAATAATAAATTCATCTGCTATTGGTGCAGAAGTCTATATGCTTCAGTATTTATTTTCCAGTATTTATTAAGGGTTTTAGAAGCATTTTCTTTCAAAAATCGCACCATTCTCTTATTTAGAAAAAACCACAAAAAAAAAATCAAAACAAAGAAAAAACAAGTAAAAACAATCAGTTTCCGCCATCGTGAGAGAACGAGTTTCTACAGAACAGGCTATGGAAGCTGAACATAATAGTCTTCTGAAGAATAACACTGAGTCCTTTTTGATCTTCCACCTGGAAAAAGGTCTATTTGTTGCAAATGGGTGTATAAAGTAAAGTACAAGGCTGACAAAACTCTTGATAAGTACAAGGCTTGTTTAGTAGCCAAAGGGTTCTCACAGACAAAGGGCATTGATATGAGGAGACTTTTGCTCCTATGTAATGTCCCCTTCTAATTAATCTTCCAAGAATCAAAGGATTAGCCTATCACGTCGACCCTCGTAGGCTAATGGTTCTGGATAGAGGGTCCCCTGAACGGGCACTTGGTCGTTAAATTGCAGTGTTGATATCCAGAGTATGGTGACGGGGTGAATTTGTGCGTTTGGCGTGATATTTGTGCTTAAAATTATGATCCTCACCATTTATTTCACCTTCTTTGGCATAGGGACCATGTGTCTTTTAATTAAAGGGGTCACTTTATATTTTTCAGTTGCTATTCATTCATAAAGTGAAAAAAAATCATAACTTAAGAGAATAGTGCTCACTTTATGAATAGTGTTTTTCAATGAAAATTTATAAAAGGCAAAGAGAGAAGTTCGACCCCCTCATGTGATGAGTTATTTTTTGCTTGCTTGAGCTTGTGAGTTGGAGTTTGAGGAAAAGGGAGACTAGAGAGACTAGGGTTTCCTGATTTCTGCAGTGGGTGAGCCTGGAGGGGGCTTGTTGTTCGTTTGTGAGCTGCTTGAGGGTGTGAAACACCACCTTAGGGTTGCTGATCTGAGTTTGGTTACTTCATTTGGAGCCATATATTGCTGTTTGCAAGTGAGTAGACCTATCTTTTGGAAGGGATTTTGCGGCCATTGACTCCATTTGCATCTACGAAGGAGCTGTTTGCATTTTAGTGGGGTTTTGGGGCTGTTTTGTGCATCTACAGCCAGCCGCCCTTTTATGGGGTTTGTAGCAGCCTAAGAAAAAAAAAGCCTCCTTATAGAGGCTGCAATCACTTCTAAAAGGGGCGCCTCAGCCCTAGGGAGCTCTCCAATTCGGTTTTTGGTGGGAGAATTGCGTCTAACCAAAGTTGTAAGCATTCCATTGGGGTTTGTTACTGTAGTGAAACACTATTCACAGTGCTGTATGGCTGTAAGTTGAATTATTGCATATGATGTATCTAGTTTTGAATCCTATGTAAGTCATCTATTTTATGCAATCTATAATGTAATGAACTCATATTTGGCTTCAAATATTGAGTATTTTATCTGATGTATCTTAGTAGATTAGTTTATTCGAAGTTTTTACTTCATGTACATGTTCTTTAGCTCTTATTTAGCATTATTATCAAGTAAACTCAAAACACCAAAGATAGAATACAAAAACAAACAAAAAAATCAGACCTACAAACACCGTGAGACAACGCAGCAGAGTGGTGGAACACTACATCCTACAGCCAAAATGAGTACTATTTAGCTTGTCCTTGCTACTGCAACTTAGTTTGGTTGGAAAGTTGTCATGTCCCCTTCTGTTGACATCTCAGGGGGAGTTGGCCTATCACGACCCTCGAGATAGGCGGGATAGAGGTCGTCACCGGCTTGATCGTGAGTTGATCGGTTGTCTTTCGTTCTGGCTCATTCGGAGACTATTTGCACTATTTTTAGCAGTTCCTTGTGGGACCACTGCTATTTTTAGCAGTATGGCTGTGGCGGCATCAGGAATCACTTCAGAGTTCGTCAGCACAGACGGATCAGTCATCGGGTTAGAAACGAGGAAGATATTAATATTTGATCGTATTGATTAAATATTAATTATTTAATGTTTATATTATAAAGTTATAATTTAAAATTATAACTTAAGTGGTGCCTTGAGGGGTCGCCATCATGAAGGGGCGTTGCAATTTAATTTATGATTTAAATATTGACGGAGAACTATGGAGAAATAAGAAAATTAAAAGTCAAATGTTAATTAAAACCCTATTTTCAAGGGAATCGCACTTTTCAGCCTTAAGAGGGTTTTGCATTGGGATTTGTGCCATTATGTGATTATTGACTTTGAGAAATTGATCAACTTTGATCTGAGCCTGAGACTTTAGGGTTTCGCGTTCGAATTCCTTGGGGAACGAGCCATCTCCAGCGGAAAGCAATTTAGAGAGTGTGCAATATCACTTGATCTATTGCCAACAGAGGTTTTCTTATTCAGAGTAAACTACAGAGCTTCAGAGAAATTAATATTGTCAGGGATTCTTCAGTATTTGTATTCAGAGATCATCTACTTAGCTGGGCGTATATATTCTTCATCTTTCAGAGACATCAGAGGGAGGCCGTACAAATCTATTTGCTGCTGTCAGCAGTCCGTACTTTGTCTGTACCTGGGCCGTACTTTCATAAAGGCGTGTTTTGTCTTGAAGAAAAAACGCCTGTCTTTAGAATCGCCAGTCTTCATCAGTGGGGGCGTTTGGATACTGAGAACCATTTGAGGCGGTTGCTGAGAGGAGAAAGGATCATCTTGCATCAGCCGTACCATCTGTATCAGATTACCAGCAAACTGATTACCAGGTTTTTACCAATAAAAATTCATTATTTATTGTTGCATGTTAGCAGATCATTGTGTATTGAGATCTTTTGAATAAATAAAAGATACGCCATCTTTCTAGCTTGTATTTGCTACACATATTGATGATCTAGCAATTTTTAAGAATTTATTATTATTTCTTGCAAAAGCCGTACTATTCATTAATTGCATAAAAATCCAAAATTTGCAAAAATCACAAAACCCAAAAACGTCATGAAAAACTCAAAAACATCGTCAGATTCAGTGTCAGGGGGAAACTAGGGTTTCTACAAAAGTCCATCAAATGGACATCAAGTGTGCGTTTCTCAATGGTGATCTTTAGGAAGAAGTCTATATGATGCAACCTCCTGGTTTCAAGGTTGTTGGTAAAGAAAACTAGGTTTGCAGACTTGTGAAAGCACTCTATGGCCTTAAATAGGCTCCACAGGCATGGTACATGAAAATTGATAAGTACCTTGTTGATCATGGTTTTTCAGTGGAGCCCTTCTGATTCAAATTTGTATGTCAAACAGTTTGGTGATGATATTCTTGTGCTTGATGTCTATGTTGATGACCTTATCATTATTGGTAGCTTAAAACATTTGATTGAGGAGATCAAACATAATCTCAGTCAATCATTTGACATGATAGATTTGGGACTTATTCATTATTGTCTCGGTGTTGAGGTTTGGTAGACAACTGATAGCATCTTCGTTTCTCAGTCCAAATATGTTCATAGTTTGCTTGATAAGTTCAGAATGGATGATTGCAAACCTGCATCCACACCTATGGAGAAAAGGCTGAAACTATCAACAAAATCAGATTCGCCTGTGCAAAATGAATCCTCATTCTGGCAACTAGTAGGTAGCCTCATCTATCTCATTGCTAGTAGACCTGACCTTAGTTTTGTAGTGAGCTACATCTCTCGCTTCATGAAAGCCTCTAAAGCTGAACATTGGGTTGTAGTGATGCGTGTGTTGAGATATGTGAAAGGCACTTCAGACTTTGGCATTTTGTATAGAAGGTGCACAAATCCTAAGCTGATTGGCTATACAGACTCAGATTGGGCAGGTTCTGTTGATGACAAAATGTCTACTTTAGGGTATGTATTCAGTTTGGTTATAGGTGCAGTTACTTGGACCAACAAGAAGTAGCAAGCAGTGGCTCTTTCCTCGATTGAAGTTGAATATCGGGGAATTGTTAAAGCAGCTTGTGAGGTAGTTTGGCTTTGAAGGGTGCTTTCAGACATGCAAATGTCTCAAGCAGGGCCTTCCCCCTTGTACTGTGACAATCAAGGGGTGCTGAAACTTGCCAGAAATCTAGTCTTCCATTAAAGGACAAAGCATATTGAACTTCATTGTCATTTCATTTGCCAGCTTGTCAAAGATGGATTAGTGGTACTGCAGTATGTTCTGATAGAGGATCAGATTGCTGATATTCTCACCAAGTCTTTGAGCCCAGATAAGTTTGTCAAATTTAGGGGGCATCTTGGTGTAGTTGATAGATTGAACATTAAGGGAGGGTATTAAAATAATATTTAGATTTATTAATGGTCAATATATTGTAAATCTTGTACACTATTAGTTTCCATTCATTTCTTCGATTATGTTTCTATTTTAGAAACTTTGTATTTAGAAACATCAGCTTTGTAAATTCTATGTATGAAGCACGTTTGCTTCCTCCTAAATATATTGGAGATTTCATTCAATAATTGTTTCACACAAGATGACACTTTATGGAATTAAATCAAAATTTGAGAAGCAAATCACACATAATCCAATACCACCTACAATGCCCTCCCTTCCAATCCAAATCTAGGCCAAAACAATCCTCCAATCAAGCAATTACAATCATTTTCCATTTGGGAGAAAGCGGTTTTTTGATAGAGTATTTTCGTAAAAATAGGAATAGAATGAAAAATGCAAGCCCTTTCTCTTTTTAACTCTTTTTGACATTGCTATTTTCTTTTTCATTTTATTTTTGTTTTCCTATTTTCTTTTTCACCAATTACATTTATCTACTGTTGGCGTAACAATTAACACCTCTGGAGTGCAAATTGGTATGGACAACTATGCACATTGCGTAATGAGTGCTCTTCAAATTAGGAGGGGAAGCTCCCTCCTATTGCTGAAATGCTAAGAAAAGTAAACTAAATCCTATCTTTTTGTTCTCAATTGGAAGAGGCACAAGGTTAAGAAAAACCACGAACGTTGCAACTAAGGATTTTCTGGTTTCGCAGATCACTAACTACAACTAAACTAAAGCTTTAAATCTATCTAGTCTCCTCAAGTAAACAAAGCATGAGGAAATGGAGCAGGAATGTTCTATACGATATACTTAAGGTACAGATTCACAACGTGAAGGGAAGGTGGCGCAACTATTTGTTTGGCTGGGAAGAAGTTTATTGGAAACAACAAATAAACGATAAACTAAGTACAGATTCACAACATGAAGGCAAGGTGGCGCAACAATTTGCTTGGTTGAATAGGTTTATTAACACACACATCAAACGATAAGCTTTAGGTACAAATTCTCAACATGAAGGCAAGGTGGCACAACTATTTGCTCAATCTGAATAGGCTTATTAGAAACAAAACATAAAGGATAGCAAACTAGGACAGTAAATTGCATAGGCGAAACACGCATACAATCCATGATCAAACTAGCCACTATATTTAACTAAGATAAGCATTCACCATAATAACAGCATGAAACCCGAGTGGCATAACAATTCATCATCATAATAAAAACTCGTGAACAAATACAGAATAAGCAATATTACAGGCAAGGTGGGCACGACATATATTACTTTCTCGTGCAAAAGTTAATTACAAATGAGCAAAGAGCTCTTATTTATAGACATCAAAAGATGTAGGGAACCCTAAAATCACCTTGAGTCAACTACAGTCTTGCAAGCACGCAATATTTAATTGCTAAACCCTAATAAAGGAAACTATACAGTTAACTGGAA
Source organism: Sequoia sempervirens (assembly GCA_007258455.2). Classification (NCBI taxonomy): domain Eukaryota; kingdom Viridiplantae; phylum Streptophyta; class Pinopsida; order Cupressales; family Cupressaceae; genus Sequoia; species Sequoia sempervirens. Next base: position 28,042 of record VDFB02195789.1, on the reverse strand, counting down.
AGCTACCATTAGTTAACCGAAACAAGGCTAATCTAAATGGACATGTGCGAGCATGCACGTCCTTATTGAAATGAAAACTAAATGAAAACTCCAACTAAACATTGATGATTCCAAGACAAACATGGCATGAAATGTGGAACGAGTTAACTCAGAAAGAAGCATCGAGTTAACTGCTGTATTTGATATCTATCCTGAAAAGGTGGGACGTCTTGATTTGAAGTGGCCCTGATCTCGGGCAATTAACCCTTCCATGAGGTCGTTGATTGCATCACCAACTAGAGATCATCACATGTTCCAATTGTCAATTCATTGCTTGTCAGCAACTTAAGCAATCCTGGAAATCTCCGCACAGTTAATCTGGCTTTTCACTGACTAGTAACTTTGGCGGCTCTGTAACTGAAGTGATGGCCAATGTTTCCTTTCCAGCTTTATGCTTCTGACGCTTCTAACGTTTTTCACACTTTTCTCCATGGAAGAGTGTTGCATGATGAAACCGCAAAGTTTGACTGCGAACCCTTTGGTTGTGAGAAATGCAAACGAACTTGCTGCACACACAAAATTCCAATGGTATCAACCCTCTAAATCGGGCTTGGAAGACAATCAGCTATACGAGGCATGAAACCATGTGGACTTGAGTGACTACGCTTGTCAACCCTTTAGATGCGCTTGATACAAATCGGTGTTGGCTTTTTTGATGGAATCATGAATTAAGACCGATTTGGTCTTGAATTCAGTCTATGTGAACTGCATTCTGAAAAACTCGTCCGTTGACTGTAAACACGGTTATGTTCCGACAACTTTCTCTGGAAAGCTAAAATGACTCCTGTGAGGCTAAAAATAGCCCGTTGGAGGGCAATTTTCGCTAAAAATTCTGAGACGTGGGTTTTATGTAGAAAATGATTCTAAGACAGTTCACAATGTTAGAATTGCGAAAAAACACTGTTTAGCTTGACATGTAAGAGCTTTTCCGAAAAAAAGCAGCTGGGGGCAGCAAGGGCTGTGGGGGGCAATTTTGCTAAGAAAATTTGAAATATGGGTTTTGTCCAAAAGATGATTCTAAGACAACCCACAACATCAGATTTGAAAAATATCGACTTCTACTCCACCATGCAAATGAATTTCAATTGAGAAAATCAAAACTTAGAGAATGGAAGCTCTAGAGCAAATTTTTCTGAAAATGAATTTCCAATTGAGAAAATCAAAACTTGAGAATGGAAGCTCTAGAACCAAATTTTTTCTGAAAAATTCTAACACATGGGTTTTGTAGAGGATGGAAGCTCTAGAGCAATTTTTTTTGAAAAATTCTAACACATGGGTTTTGTAGAGGAAGCCGTGCACAAGCAACCCAGATGATCAAATTTGTCAAAAGTCGCCAAATCTTGGACATGCGAAGAAAACCTAAGATTAGAAGAAATTAAGATAGAAGATAGAGGTTTTAAGTTTTGCTTCTGCTAAAATCACCATCTCGTCTTGAAATTTGCTGATAAATATGGACTTGTACCTGCAAGGAAATCTGTAGTGCCTTCGAATATTGATTGCTGAAAAGATTAAGCTCTCACTCCAAATGAAAAATAGAAACTTGATCTTCAATTTGCTGTGAGAGAAAGGGCCATGCATCTTGAATCAATAGAGAAAATCGTAGCTTAAAGGTGCCAACTGCAAGAATAAACCCTGATTTCAAAAGAAATGTTTTGATTGGATCCCACTTTGTTCAACTGTCACTGACTCGGAGTCCTGAAAGAATAAAAATATTAAAATATTCAGTTCACCCTTACATGCAAATTTGCAAATTAACATTAAAGAAGGCGCCAATATTAGAATATTGAGCAAAATCGCCCCTTTAAAGCAGGCATGCAAAAGAGTAAAATTTAATATTATTTTAATGAGTTAACTCAAATCTCTGCATCCAGGTATGCTTAGAAAAATTTACTGATTTCGAAAAGTCCAAATTTGACTCTCTAGGTGTCCCCTAGCAATAGTTGAGATTTTTTGCTAACTTCCTACTTTATAGCTCACTAAAAAGTTACGATTGCCTCTGTTGAGCTCTAATTTTTGAATACTTGATTGAAGCTGGAACTGAGCTGAGATATCCATTGTGAAGCCAACAAAACCAAGATGAAATGTTTGCTGGGAGTTGTAACTGCTAAAAACCTTGTTTGACACCCCAAAATAAAAGTTGCCTTCTATTAAATTGATGTATAGGTCTCCAGAATTGGCCATTTCTCTGTTTTACCATTTGACGCTTCAAATTGCCACAGCCGATGAACGATGGCTCTCATCGACTGAATGATAGATCCATCGCGTAACTAGAAGAATTCTGTAACCAACGACTATATGCAAGGCATCTGAAAGCTGAGTTAAGGACCCCAAAAGCAAGGGCGCCCCTAGCCTGCAATAGCGCACTTATCATTTTGACAGAAAATGTAACCTTCATCTGAACAGTTGTTGTACCCCAAAATTAAAATTTTTGTTACACTTGGGCATTTTGAAGAAATGAGTAAAAGTCTTGTTAAATTTGTCAAAAATGTCAAAATTTGGGTGTGCATGTCTTGCATGAGGGGTTAAAATGTAAAATTTCTAAAATCTGATGATCTGGGTCTGCTCAGAGCGACCTGATCTACAAAACCCAGATCTCAGTTTTTCATCCCTACTTTTAGGAAAATTGCAAATAGTAACTTTTTTTGGGTTTCTTTTGAAACAGATACTAGCAAAACATTCTAAAAATAGAAAGTTGGTCTGTTAGGGTTCAAACTGATCTTGATTGGCTCAAAATACTTCCATATTAGGTTGGTGCAGTTAGAATATCGAAAAGAAAATTTTTTCCCTAGTGGGTCTATTTTGCTTTTTCAGAAGCATATCAGGAGCTCCGAGATCATCAATGGAGGTTAGGGAGCTACCAGGTGTCAGATTCAACACTCAAAACTCTAGACAGAATGTGAGTTGGTGAACAAGCATGAAGAACGAAGAAAGAAGGTGAAGATTGTGAAAAATATTCTAACACTGCTACTCATGGGCGCCCCAGGAGAGAATAGGCGCCCATCTTTTTAGGGCATTAAATATTGAAATTAGGGTTTAAGCCTCCAATCAAAGTTGATCAGTTTTCTTCCAGCTTCGCAATGAATCCAACGGTGAAGTCATCGGATCATCCAGTCATCCGAGATTTGAGATCAAATAGGGAAGATCCAAATAGAAGTCAGAATGAAAAAGAATGAAAATCACCAAAATTTGACTAAGTTTGGGAACTTTGGGCACCCCTGGTGAAGAAGGGCGCCCAACTTTTTGAAGGGGCAAATCCAGCAGTTAGGGTTTGCTAAAGTGCTCAATCTCTCTGGAATTCAGTCTGCTTCGCAATGAATATCTTTGTTAGGGCATCAGATAGGTTAATCTCCGGCAAATCCAGGTCAAAGTTGACAGTATAAGATAAAGATATAAAGTTGAAGTTGAAAATTAATGAAAATATTCTAACACTGGATGAGTTGGGCGCCCCCAGCCAAGAAGGGTGCCCAAGCTTTTGAAGGCCCAAATCTAACTTTTTGGTGAAGTGACTCCCAAAGAACTCCCTCCAAAATCTTCTCAGCTTTGTTACAAGCCTAGCCATTAGTCAATCCGAGCTCTGGAACACCAGATCAAGTAGGATCATCTGTAGAAGAGAGTTGATGAAGGAATGTAAAAATGGCCAAGTCTGGTGAGGTTGGGCGCCCTTAGAGAGAAGGACGCCCAAGCTTTTGGGCTTTGAAATGATGGAATTCACCTATACAACCTCTAAGATCACTTCGTTAAATTCAGCCAAGCTATCTAGTGAGCCTGTCAGCTAGTCAATAGGATCAGCGTAGCCCCCAGAATAGAGATTTCATCAGAAGATCAAAGGGAAAAGAAAGAACTTGAAAATAAGGAAAATGGCTAACTTTGGACTAAATATGCTCCCTTGGAGAGGACAGGCTCCCAAGATTTCGAAGGCCTAAATGAAGTTTTTCGCCAGAGGCACCTCCAAAGCAATCTTCTCAAAATCAGTCAGGCTACGTGATGAATCATCCAGCTCGTTCATCAAATCAATCTGGAAGCCGAAAATCAGGATCAAAGTAGGGGGTCAAAATTGTGAAAAGTTAAACTCAAAAAATGACTAGCTTTGAAGCAAATGGGCGCCCCTAGCCAAGAAGGGTGCCCAACTTTCCATGCCTTAGTGAAATTTGCAAAATTTTCAAAAAATTCAAAATTGCAAGAGGATGAGGATGTCCAAGTTCATTGAACAGGCCAAATTTTAGGGTTTTTGAAGATAAAAGCAGAAGAAAGCAAACCTAATTCAAACCCTAAGTCTATTTAACACCTCTTTTCAATGTAATTTTCATTATTTTTGCAGGTAGCACTCAAAAGAGAAAGTTAGAGTAGCAAGTTTGAAGTAATTTTTCAAGATTCAAAAACACAAGTTTGCTGATTCTTCATTAAATTTGTCAGACCAGCAGCATAAGGCCTTGCTTTTTCAAGCTTTTTCATCCAGAAGATCAAATTTTTCAAGAAGAAGGCCAATATTTTCAAATTTTCAGCCATCTGTGTCTTATCTTCTCATTCTTCTAAAGAAATTTTCAAGAAATTCATCAAGTTGCTGTAGCTGCTTTTTGCTTTGCATGTGAGTGAAATCCTCAGTGCATTCAATTTTTAATCATTTGCTCAAATTAGTCTTCTGAAGAATATCACAACTTTTTTCAAAAAAATTTCAAATTCTAGGGTTGGCTGCTTTTTCGATCAACCATCAACATTTT
>VDFB02195789.1:0-23185 GCA_007258455.2 Sequoia sempervirens | reverse complement strand
AAATGGACCCAGATGATTAGATTTGAAAAATGTTGATGGTTGATCGAAAAAGCAGCCAACCCTAGAATTTGAAATTTTTTTGAAAAAAGTTGTGATATTCTTCAGAAGACTAATTTGAGCAAATGATTAAAAATTGAATGCACTGAGGATTTCACTCACATGCAAAGCAAAAAGCAGCTACAGCAACTTGATGAATTTCTTGAAAATTTCTTTAGAAGAATGAGAAGATAAGACACAGATGGCTGAAAATTTGAAAATATTGGCCTTCTTCTTGAAAAATTTGATCTTCTGGATGAAAAAGCTTGAAAAAGCAAGGCCTTATGCTGCTGGTCTGACAAATTTAATGAAGAATCAGCAAACTTGTGTTTTTGAATCTTGAAAAATTACTTCAAACTTGCTACTCTAACTTTCTCTTTTGAGTGCTACCTGCAAAAATAATGAAAATTACATTGAAAAGAGGTGTTAAATAGACTTAGGGTTTGAATTAGGTTTGCTTTCTTCTGCTTTTATCTTCAAAAACCCTAAAATTTGGCCTGTTCAATGAACTTGGACATCCTCATCCTCTTGCAATTTTGAATTTTTTGAAAATTTTGCAAATTTCACTAAGGCATGGAAAGTTGGGCACCCTTCTTGGCTAGGGGCGCCCATTTGCTTCAGAGCTAGTCATTTTTTGAGTTTTTCAACTTTTCACAATTTTGACCCCCTACTTTGATCCTGATTTTCGGCTTCCAGATTGATTTGATGAACAAGCTGGATGATTCATCACGTAGCCTGACTGATTCTGAGAAGATTGCTCTGGAGGTGCCTCTGGCGAAAAACTTCATTTAGGCCTTCGAAATCTTGGGAGCCTGTCCTCTCCAAGGGAGCACATTTAGTCCAAAGTTAGCCATTTTCCTGATTTTCAAGTTCTTTCTTTTCCCTTTGATCTTCTGATGAAATCTCTATTCTGGGGGCTACGCCGATCCGATTGACTAGCTGGCAGGCTCACTAGATAGCTTGGCTGAATTTAACGAAGTGATCTTAGAGGTTGTATAGGTGAATTCCATCATTTCAAAGCCCAAAAGCTTGGGCGCCCTTCTCTCTAAGGGCGCCCAACCTCACCAGACTTGGCCATTTTTACATTCCTTCATCAACTCTCTTCTACAGATGATCCTACTTGATCTGGTGTTCCAGAGCTCGGATTGACTAATGGCTAGGCTTGTCGCGAAGCTGAGAAGATTTTGGAGGGAGTTCTTTGGGAGTCACTTCACCAAAAAGTTAGATTTGGGCCTTCAAAAGCTTGGGCACCCTTCTTGGCTGGGGGCGCCCAACTCATCCAGTGTTAGAATATTTTCATTAATTTTCAACTTCAACTTTATATCTTTATCTTATACTGTCAACTTTGACCTGGATTTGCCGGAGATTAACCTATCTGATGCCCTAACAAAGATATTCATTGCGAAGCAGACTGAATTCCAGAGAGATTGAGCACTTTAGCAAACCCTAACTGCTGGATTTGCCCCTTCAAAAAGTTGGGCGCCCTTCTTCACCAGGGGTGCCCAAAGTTCCCAAACTTAGTCAAATTTTGGTGATTTTCATTCTTTTTCATTCTGACTTCTATTTGGATCTTCCCTATTTGATCTCAAATCTCGGATGACTGGATGATCCGATGACTTCACCGTTGGATTCATTGCGAAGCTGGAAGAAAACTGATCAACTTTGATTGGAGGCTTAAACCCTAATTTCAATATTTAATGCCCTAAAAAGATGGGCGCCTATTCTCTCCTGGGGCGCCCATGAGTAGCAGTGTTAGAATATTTTTCACAATCTTCACCTTCTTTCTTCGTTCTTCATGCTTGTTCACCAACTCACATTCTGTCTAGAGTTTTGAGTGTTGAATCTGACACCTGGTAGCTCCCTAACCTCCATTGATGATCTCGGAGCTCCTGATATGCTTCTGAAAAAGCAAAATAGACCCACTAGGGAAAAAATTTTCTTTTCGATATTCTAACTGCACCAACCTAATATGGAAGTATTTTGAGCCAATCAAGATCAGTTTGAACCCTAACAGACCAACTTTCTATTTTTAGAATGTTTTGCTAGTATCTGTTTCAAAAGAAACCCAAAAAAAGTTACTATTTGCAATTTTCCTAAAAGTAGGGATGAAAAACTGAGATCTGGGTTTTGTAGATCAGGTCGCTCTGAGCAGACCCAGATCATCAGATTTTAGAAATTTTACATTTTAACCCCTCATGCAAGACATGCACACCCAAATTTTGACATTTTTGACAAATTTAACAAGACTTTTACTCATTTCTTCAAAATGCCCAAGTGTAACAAAAATTTTAATTTTGGGGTACAACAACTGTTCAGATGAAGGTTACATTTTCTGTCAAAATGATAAGTGCGCTATTGCAGGCTAGGGGCGCCCTTGCTTTTGGGGTCCTTAACTCAGCTTTCAGATGCCTTGCATATAGTCGTTGGTTACAGAATTCTTCTAGTTACGCGATGGATCTATCATTCAGTCGATGAGAGCCATCGTTCATCGGCTGTGGCAATTTGAAGCGTCAAATGGTAAAACAGAGAAATGGCCAATTCTGGAGACCTATACATCAATTTAATAGAAGGCAACTTTTATTTTGGGGTGTCAAACAAGGTTTTTAGCAGTTACAACTCCCAGCAAACATTTCATCTTGGTTTTGTTGGCTTCACAATGGATATCTCAGCTCAGTTCCAGCTTCAATCAAGTATTCAAAAATTAGAGCTCAACAGAGGCAATCGTAACTTTTTAGTGAGCTATAAAGTAGGAAGTTAGCAAAAAATCTCAACTATTGCTAGGGGACACCTAGAGAGTCAAATTTGGACTTTTCGAAATCAGTAAATTTTTCTAAGCATACCTGGATGCAGAGATTTGAGTTAACTCATTAAAATAATATTGAATTTTACTCTTTTGCATGCCTGCTTTAAAGGGGCGATTTTGCTCAATATTCTAATATTGGCGCCTTCTTTAATGTTAATTTGCAAATTTGCATGTAAGGGTGAACTGAATATTTTAATATTTTTATTCTTTCAGGACTCCGAGTCAGTGACAGTTGAACAAAGTGGGATCCAATCAAAACATTTCTTTTGAAATCAGGGTTTATTCTTGCAGTTGTCACCTTTAAGCTACGATTTTCTCTATTGATTCAAGATGGCGTCCTTTTTCTCTCACAGCAGTTGAAGATCAAGCGATTTTTTTCATTTGAGTGAGCGAATTCTTCAACAATCAATATTCGAAGGCACTACAGATTTCCTTGCAGGTACAAGTCTAGATTTATCAGCAAATTTCAAGACGAGATGGTGATTTTAGCAGAAGCAAAACTTAAAACCTCTATCTTCTATCTTAATTTCTTCTAATCTTAGGTTTTCTTCGCATGTCCAAGATTTGGCGACTTTTGACAAATTTGATCATCTGGGTTGCTTGTGCACGGCTTCCTCTACAAAACCCATGTGTTAGAATTTTTCAGAAAAAATTGCTCTAGAGCTTCCATCCTCTACAAAACCCATGTGTTAGAATTTTTCAGAAAAATTTGCTCTAGAGCTTCCATTCTCGAAGTTTTGATTTTCTCAATTGAAATTCATTTGCATGGAGTAGAAGTCGATATTTTTCAAATCTGATGTTGTGGGTTGTCTTAGAATCATCTTTTGGACAAAACCCATATTTCAAATTTTCTTAGCAAAATTGCCCCCCACAGCCCTTGCTACCCCCAGTTGTTTTTTTTAGGAAAAGCTCTTACATGTCAAGCTAAACAGTGTTTTTTCGCAATTCTAACATTGCGAGCTGTCTTAGAATCATTTTCTACATAAAACCCACGTCTCAGAATTTTTAGCGAAAATTGCCCTCCGACGGGCTATTTTTAGCCTCACAGGAGTCATTTTAGCTTTCCGGAGAAAGTTGTCAGAACATAACCGTGTTTACAGTCAACGGGCGAGTTTTTCAAAATGCAGTTCACATAGATTGAATTCAAGACCAAATCGGTCTTAATTCATGATTCCATCAAAAAAGCCAACACGGATTTGTATCAAGCGCATCTAAAGGGTTGACAAGCGTAGTCACTCAAGTCCGAATGGTTTCATGCCTCGTATAGCTGATTGTCTTCCAAGGCCGATTTAGAGGGTTGATACCATTGGAATTTTGTGTGTGCAGCAAGTTCGTTTGCATTTCTCACAACCAAAGGGTTCGCAGTCAAACTTTGCGGTTTCAACATGCAACACTCTTCCATGGAGAAAAGTGTGAAAAACGTTAGAAGCGTCATAAGCATAAAGCTGCAAAGGAAACATTGGCCATCACTTCAGTTACAGAGCCGCCAAAGTTACTAGTCAGTGAAAAGCCAAATTAACTGTGCGGAGATTTCCAGGATTGCTTAAGTTGCTGACAAGCAATGAATTGACAATTGGAACATGTGATGATCTCCAGTTGGTGATGCAATCAACGACCTCATGGAAGGGTTAATTGCCCGAGATCAGGGCCACTTCAAATCAAGACGTCCCACCTTTTCAGGATAGATATCAAATACAGTAGTTAACTCGATGCTTCTTTCTGAGTTAACTCGTTCCACATTTCATGCCATGTTTGTCTTGGAATCATCAATGTTCAGTTGGAGTTTTCATTTAGTTTTCATTTCAATAAGGACGTGCATGCTCGCACATGTCCATTTAGATTAGCCTTGTTTCGGTTAACTAATGGTAGCTTTCCAGTTAACTGTATAGTTTCCTTTATTAGGGTTTAGCAATTAAATATTGCATGCTTGCAAGACTGTAGTTGACTAAAGGTGATTTTAGGGTTCCCTACATCTTTTGATGTCTATAAATAAGAGCTCTTTGCTCATTTGTAATTAACTTTTGCACGAGAAAGTAATATATGTTGTGCCCACCTTGCCTGTAATATTGCTTATTTTGTATTTGTTCACGAGTTTTTATTATGATGATGAATTGTTATGCCACTCGGGTTTCATGTTGTTATTATGGTGAATGCTTATCTTAGTTAAATATAGTGGCTAGTTTGATCATGGATTGTATGCGTGTTTCGCCTATGCAATTTACTGTCCAAGTTTGCTATCCTTTATGTTTTGTTTCTAATAAGCCTATTCAGATTGAGCAAATAGTTGTGCCACCTTGCCTTCATGTTGAGAATTTGTACCTAAAGCTTATCGTTTGATGTGTGTGTTAATAAACCTATTCAACCAAGCAAATTGTTGCGCCACCTTGCCTTCATGTTGTGAATCTGTACTTAGTTTATCGTTTATTTGTTGTTTCCAATAAACTTCTTCCCAGCCAAACAAATAGTTGCGCCACCTTCCCTTCACGTTGTGAATCTGTACCTTAAGTATATCGTATAGAACATTCCTGCTCCATTTCCTCATGCTTTGTTTACTTGAGGAGACTAGATAGATTTAAAGCTTTAGTTTAGTTGTAGTTAGTGATCTGCGAAACCAGAAAATCCTTAGTTGCAACGTTTGTGGTTTTTCTTAACCTTGTGCCTCTTCCAATTGAGAACAAAAAGATAGGATTTAGTTTACTTTTCTTAGCATTTCAGCAATAGGAGGGAGCTTCCCCTCCTAATTTGAAGAGCACTCATTACGCAATGTGCATAGTTGTCCATACCAATTTGCACTCCAGAGGTGTTAATTGTTACGCCAACAGTAGATAAATGTAATTGGTGAAAAAGAAAATAGGAAAACAAAAATAAAATGAAAAAGAAAATAGCAATGTCAAAAAGAGTTAAAAAGAGAAAGGGCTTGCATTTTTCATTCTATTCCTATTTTTACGAAAATACTCTCTCAAAAAACCGCTTTCTCCCAAATGGAAAATGATTGTAATTGCTTGATTGGAGGATTGTTTTGGCCTAGATTTGGATTGGAAGGGAGGGCATTGTAGGTGGTATTGGATTATGTGTGATTTGCTTCTCAAATTTTGATTTAATTCCATAAAGTGTCATCTTGTGTGAAACAATTATTGAATGAAATCTCCAATATATTTAGGAGGAAGCAAACGTGCTTCATACATAGAATTTACAAAGCTGATGTTTCTAAATACAAAGTTTCTAAAATAGAAACATAATCGAAGAAATGAATGGAAACTAATAGTGTACAAGATTTACAATATATTGACCATTAATAAATCTAAATATTATTTTAATACCCTCCCTTAATGTTCAATCTATCAACTACACCAAGATGCCCCCTAAATTTGACAAACTTATCTGGGCTCAAAGACTTGGTGAGAATATCAGCAATCTGATCCTCTATCAGAACATACTGCAGTACCACTAATCCATCTTTGACAAGCTGGCAAATGAAATGACAATGAAGTTCAATATGCTTTGTCCTTTAATGGAAGACTAGATTTCTGGCAAGTTTCAGCACCCCTTGATTGTCACAGTACAAGGGGGAAGGCCCTGCTTGAGACATTTGCATGTCTGAAAGCACCCTTCAAAGCCAAACTACCCAAGCAATACAATTCCCTATTGTTAAGACCCACTTCTAGAAATTAAAACTTCCAATTTCTCACATGTAAAAGTAACATCTAACAAAGATAATACAATAAAATTTCTTCTTTTCTTTATTGATAAACACGTACAAGTTACAATATGTTTCTTCATGAATTTCATTTTATTGTAAATATAAATCAGAGTTAAAAAGTAATATAGTTACATACATAGCTCGTAGCTTGCACAAATAGAAGTAAGAAGGTCCGAGTCCGTCCTTTCAAATCTTGGTACATCTGCTTGGAGGAGAGAAACATCACTCAGCTTTTCCGCCAACCATTACTTATAATGCGGTCCCCACCATCATTTGCAATGAACGCCCTCCTTCAAGAAGGATTGGTAGGGTATCCTAACGATTACCAACTGAGCATAGTGTGTGTCCTACTCAACTAAACCTTGCTATTTCACAATCTCGATCTAGTACTCGGATCACAATGAACTGACAGTGTAGTCTCAACTATCACACATCTAGGTGGATGTCGTACCTTTCACTACTTTGGCCAAAGTATTCTCATTCAGTACTTCGAATGAAGGTCATCTATCATAAACACTACTCAGGGCCGATTTGACTTAAGGCTTCCTTACTCTACGCATAGGTTTGTCTTTCAATGGGTGAATCCGTCATCCCAGACATCCTACAATCATACGAACCTACTAGAAATGAAAACAGTATTCAAGTGTCTTGTATCAATTCTCCTAACTAGGAATTCTTTATCCTAGGAGTACTTAACTTGTCTCAGTTATCCTAATAACTTAAGCTAAAAGACTTCACTTGATTCTGCCATCATCTCGATCCTAGTAGATAATAAGTACATCTACGTATTCTCCATATATAGAGATCATACACAACATGCAATAACCATTTAAAATGCAAGTAAATCCTTCCCTTTTACCTTTTTCTATTATTTCTTTTTAATGCAAGATAAATAATCTAATCCTTTGAACTCTTAACCCAAATAATCCCTTTTTTTACAATTTCCCATAATCATTGAATCCTTTACACATTTTCTCCTTTAATGCATTGCTTTATTCATCGAATTGGTTCTTTCCTATTAAAGCTAATTGAAAGCAACGATCACAAGACGCAAAATAAACAACACTTTAACAAAGGTTATATAATAGGAAGATTCATGCCTGATTTTAAAGCTTCTCCTCCCAGACTTGCTCTTTTAAATTCTTCTTCAAATAAGCTTCCGGAGTTTCAGCTAAATATGGCTTCTTTAAATGAAAGTATTTCACTCTATAGTGAGCTTCTATATCTCTTCTCACAGACGTGTTTCCAACACTTAATTCCTACTCAGCTATACAAATACCTCACTTTAAACTCAAAATGACTTAATTCACTGTGACTGGCAAATGCTGAAAATAATTCACTGAATTTATCAAACTCAACAATACAGGAAACTCAGGCAGTACAATGTAATGGATATGGAATAAAAATAGTAAACTCAGATTGCTCCAAAGGTGTGTTCACAATGAATGGAAGGGCGTCATTATATAGGCCCGAATTGCAACTGTTTTCCCTTTTAGAAGGCATGCAGATTGACAACAAGTGCCCAGAATTTGTCAAAAAGACACTTGGCGAATTCATAAACCCTAAGTCATTATAATAGAGATGAATCGACTTCCTATTAAGCCAGCAAATTTAGAATTTTTCAACTCTCACATGGCGGATTGACAGCTCCAGGCGTTTTCAGTTTTTAGGTTATATCGTTGCAATAAACAAGGAAATTTGTTTTCAAACGAAAAGGTCAAGTCCCAGACATTCCCACGTTGCCATTTCGTGGTCTTGAGATCAGTATTTGCGCCATTCAAAGACCAGTTCTTTGCCCCGCGTTTCTGGCGCGTTTTTCTTCCTGCGCATGGCTTTTCACGCGATTTTCATGATGTGCGCAATTTCCTTCAGGCAGTTTTCATGAGTTTTACTAAATAAAACGTTTTTTCCTCATTTACAAATGTTTCGACTTTACTCAATGAAGAATTTTATATTTTAGATACTTAACTCTCTTAAAATTTCGATTTCCATAGTTCAAAAACAAAATATTAATTTTGACTTCAAGCCATGTATCGATTTCATATTTTAAATCAAAATCAAATATTTCTAAATTCATTAATAAAGATTTCACTATGTAAGGTGATTACAATTTTACCCACGGTAATATAAGATTCATAAATTTATTTAACTTAATATATATATTTGTAAATATATATATTTATATATATCTTTATTGTAGATTTGTATACTTCAATATATATATGCGTTGATATATTTAAATATTAATATTTAAATATATTAACGAGTATACATATATATATATTTCCAAGTAAAACTACAATTTAAATATTTATATTTATATATTATTAAATATATATATATATTTTATTTACATATCAGAATATTTACACTTATACATGTTAGTATTTGTATATGTAAATTCCTAGGCAATATTAAATAATATAATTAATATCACTATTCACAGGCAATTGAGAACGTAGGTATGTATATTTACGTATATCACAATACGTAGTGTACACGTAAATGTATGTATATCATGTTGATACGTACGTATGGGCATATCCATCTGCCGAACATACGTATGTATTGACATGCATATACATACTTACTTGACCTATTAACATATATCCATTCACGTTATGAACGTAATACTGTAAGTCTGATAAACAAACAATCATCACTCTTAAGCACAAAGAAGTAAACTAGACTCCTTAAGCCTATGGACGACTTACCGTTATCTCGACAAACAGACTTGGCTTACTCAATTTATAGTATGTGTGTGTATGCTCAATTTGGTAATCGTTACTGTTTACCCGACCAAGTTCCTCCCCGAATGATGTCTCTCCTCTGCCCGGAGGTACAGTCTTCATACCTGCACATCATGACATGACATCGGCAGTCATATGCTCATAACAAGGTAAAAACATCTCACAAGTTAGAATAACATTATTCCATAATTATATGCAACATTTAATCAAGACTAAATCATTTAGAAGTAACAATCAAATGAAAACATCACTTAAACAGGACTTTCATTTAATAACGATCAACCATGTTTTATTCATCATCAAGATTCAAACATTACAATCAATTGCCTATACAATGGTAGCTATAATATCGATGTGCGATATTCAACTTCAATCGAGGAAAGAGCCACTGCTTGCTACTTCTTGTTGGTCCAAGTAACTGCACCTATAACCAAACTGAATACATACCCTAAAGTAGACATTTTGTCATCAACAGAACCTGCCCAATCTGAGTCTGTATAGCCAATCAGCTTAGGATTTGTGCACCTTCTATACAAAATGCCAAAGTCTGAAGTGCCTTTCACATATCTCAACACACGCATCACTACAACCCAATGTTCAGCTTTAGAGGCTTTCATGAAGCGAGAGATGTAGCTCACTACAAAACTAAGGTCAGGTCTACTAGCAATGAGATAGATGAGGCTACCTACTAGTTGCCAGAATGAGGATTCATTTTGCACAGGCGAATCTGATTTTGTTGATAGTTTCAGCCTTTTCTCCATAGGTGTGGATGCAGGTTTGCAATCATCCATTCTGAACTTATCAAGCAAACTATGAACATATTTGGACTGAGAAACGAAGATGCTATCAGTTGTCTACCAAACCTCAACACCGAGACAATAATGAATAAGTCCCAAATCTATCATGTCAAATGATTGACTGAGATTATGTTTGATCTCCTCAATCAAATGTTTTAAGCTACCAATAATGATAAGGTCATCAACATAGACATCAAGCACAAGAATATCATCACCAAACTGTTTGACATACAAATTTGAATCAGAAGGGCTCCACTGAAAAACCATGATCAACAAGGTACTTATCAATTTTCATGTACCATGCCTGTGGAGCCTATTTAAGGCCATAGAGTGCTTTCACAAGTCTGCAAACCTAGTTTTCTTTACCAACAACCTTGAAACCAGGAGGTTGCATCATATAGACTTCTTCCTAAAGATCACCATTGAGAAACGCACACTTGATGTCCATTTGATGGACTTTCCAACCAAACTAAGTTGCAGTAGCAAGGACAAGCTAAATAGTACTCATTTTGGCTGTAGGATGTAGTGTTCCACCACTCTGCTGCGTTGTCTCACGGTGTTTGTAGGTCTGATTTTTTTGTTTGTTTTTGTATTCTATCTTTGGTGTTTTGAGTTTACTTGATAATAATGCTAAATAAGAGCTAAAGAACATGTACATGAAGTAAAAACTTCGAATAAACTAATCTACTAAGATACATCAGATAAAATACTCAATATTTGAAGCCAAATATGAGTTCATTACATTATAGATTGCATAAAATAGATGACTTACATAGGATTCAAAACTAGATACATCATATGCAATAATTCAACTTACAGCCATACAGCACTGTGAATAGTGTTTCACTACAGTAACAAACCCCAATGGAATGCTTACAACTTTGGTTAGACGCAATTCTCCCACCAAAAACCGAATTGGAGAGCTCCCTAGGGCTGAGGCGCCCCTTTTAGAAGTGATTGCAGCCTCTATAAGGAGGCTTTTTTTTTCTTAGGCTGCTACAAACCCCATAAAAGGGCGGCTGGCTGTAGATGCACAAAACAGCCCCAAAACCCCACTAAAATGCAAACAGCTCCTTCGTAGATGCAAATGGAGTCAATGGCCGCAAAATCCCTTCCAAAAGATAGGTCTACTCACTTGCAAACAGCAATATATGGCTCCAAATGAAGTAACCAAACTCAGATCAGCAACCCTAAGGTGGTGTTTCACACCCTCAAGCAGCTCACAAACGAACAACAAGCCCCCTCCGGGCTCACCCACTGCAGAAATCAGGAAACCCTAGTCTCCCTAGTCTCCCTTTTCCTCAAACTCCAACTCACAAGCTCAAGCAAGCAAAAAATAACTCATCACATGAGGGGGTCGAACTTCTCTCTTTGCCTTTTATAAATTTTCATTGAAAAACACTATTCATAAAGTGAGCACTATTCTCTTAAGTTATGATTTTTTTTCACTTTATGAATGAATAGCAACTGAAAAATATAAAGTGACCCCTTTAATTAAAAGACACATGGTCCCTATGCCAAAGAAGGTGAAATAAATGGTGAGGATCATAATTTTAAGCACAAATATCACGCCAAACGCACAAATTCACCCCGTCACCATACTCTGGATATCAACACTGCAATTTAACGACCAAGTGCCCGTTCAGGGGACCCTCTATCCAGAACCATTAGCCTACGAGGGTCGACGTGATAGGCTAATCCTTTGATTCTTGGAAGATTAATTAGAAGGGGACATTACATAGGAGCAAAAGTCTCCTCATATCAATGCCCTTTGTCTGTGAGAACCCTTTGGCTACTAAACAAGCCTTGTACTTATCAAGAGTTTTGTCAGCCTTGTACTTTACTTTATACACCCATTTGCAGCAAATAGACTTTTTTCCAGGTGGAAGATCAAAAAGGACTTGGTGTTATTCTTCAGAAGACTATTATGTTCAGCTTCCATAGCCTGTTCTGTAGAAACTCGTTCTCTCACGATGGCGGAAACTGATTGTTTTTGCTTGTTTTTTCTTTGTTTTGATTTTTTTTTTTGTGGTTTTTTCTAAATAAGAGAATGGTGCGATTTTTGAAAGAAAATGCTTCTAAAACCCTTAATAAATACTGGAAAATAAATACTGAAGCATATAGACTTTTGCACCAATAGCAGATGAATTTATTATTCTTTCTAGATGATTACAATGACAAATCTCTGACATGCAGACAAAAAGGCAAATCAAAATGTAATATTTAAAAAACCTGATTTCTGTGTGCAGCCGCCCCTAATGATGAAGATTTAGTACGGCCAACCTCAGAAGACCTTCCTCCAGCCTCAAAATTGTTGCAAACTGTCCCAGAGACTAAGGTGTCCCATCTGGAGAAGAAATGAGACAAAAAGGCAAGGCGTCCAGGCTTGAGGAAAAAGTACGGCCCTCCAGCTAAGTGGTACGGCCTCCAAACCAGCAGCAATAGGATCCGTACAACCTTGGAATTCGAGCCAGATGAAGCACTGAGCCAGCTGCTCAAAGATATCACTTTCCCTGACAAATATTAAATCAAACCCTGTATAATAACTTCTCAATGATTTCTGTAATAACTTCTGAATGAAGCTATTCCACTGGCAAGCAATCAATCAACTGTTATTTCACAGCCTCTGAACTGCAAACACTGAAGATGGCTCGTTCTCCAATGCAGAAGAAAACTAAACCCTTGGCTTCATTCTCTGAAGAAGGAAATGGCTAAAATCGATTCTCATATGCATAATGAATGAATTTCTCTCAAAGAAAACTTATATCTCCTCAATTGGGTCGATTTCCTTCAAAAAGCATCATTTAAATAAAACTTGAATTTCACTTTTAATTTTTCAATAGTTTGGACGCCCTTTTAATTATAATAATTAATTAAAAGGTGGCCCCTTCTTCATGATGGTTGACCCCTTCAATAAGTCACTTAAGTTATAATATTAAATTACATTATAACTTTATATTATAAGCTTCAATTAAATTAATATTTATTTTGGCAAATAAATATTAATATCTCTCTCAATATAAGTCCAAATGACAAACCGTTTGAAGTCGGATGATAAGTGACCGAATCTGCATATGACCAGACCATACTGCTAAAAATAGCAGGGGTGCTCCACTGAGTGTCTCCACTTACTAAAAATAGTAAGTCAAGCAAATGATGTCCAAAAGACCCCGAACGAAAGCCAAACTGAATAATTCTAATAACTGAAGCCAAGCCATGCCTCAACAAGACCCTCTATCCACCCTATTAGCCTACGAGGGCCACATAATAGGCTAATCTCAAGAACTGAGAGATGTCAACTAGAAGGGGACATTACATGTTCCCACTCAGATATGCCTTTAGCCTCAGAATAGGTTTGAGGCTCGGAGATGCTATGAAGATTGGCCATGAGAGAAAAATTAACAGTATTCTATTGCTTGCTCTTTTTTCGAGCAGTTCTACCCTCAAGTAATTCATCATGAAGATCACGTATGGTTTTAGCATACCATTTAGGCCGAAGAGTAGAAGTACCAATATCTAAAACAGGAGGAGCAACATCACCACGTGTCACTGGAATAGAATCAACTAGACGAGGATCCAAATTGTCTTGAGTAGGGGTGGGTGGTGGAATATTTTGTTGAGGTGCCTGCACAACTACAAAATCTCTCCCATCAGGTAGAGCTAGAGGAAGACAAACACCCAAATCAGAAGCCTCATAAACTGATCCTTAGGTTTCATGAAAGTAGAACACGGAAAGAAAGGTCCAGTAGTTTCATCAACCACAACATCACGACTGAAGATGAGACGAGCTATATCTACATCAATCAGCCTGTATGCCTTATGATTGTCACTATAACCAGCAAACATGAGTTCTTGGCTTTTGGAATCAAACTTAGTGCGCTTGGCATCTGTAATCCACATATGAGCAGTAGAGCCAAAAAATTTCAAGTGGCTAACCTTAGCCTTGCGTCCAAACCAGGCTTCTTCAGGAGTCATCTTCTTAACCACATGAGTAGGAGATCAGTCCAAAAGATAAACAGCGGTATAAACTACTTTAGCCCAATATTTCTTAGGAACATTTCTATGGTCTAGCATAAAATGAGCCATTTCAGTAATGGTGCGATTCCTATGTTCAACGACACCATTCTGCTAAGGGGCGTATGGTGTGGTGAGTTGGCGCTTAATGCCATGTGCGGCACAAAAACTGGGGATGTCATTAGAACAAAACTCCCCCCCATTATCAGACCTAAGAGTGACTATAGGAAAGCCTGACTCTTTCTCAACTAAGGCCTTAAACTGCCGAAATATACCAACCATCTCTGATTTGATTTTAAGAAAATACACCCACATTCTTCTACTAAAATCATCAACAAATAACAGAAAATACTTGCAACCAGTAACTGAAGGAGTGTTCATTTGGCCGCATAAATCAATGTGAACCAATTGTAATACCTTGGAAGCTCGCCATGAGTCACCATCTGAGAATGGATTCCAATGCTACTTTCCAGCCTGACAAACCTCACATACTCCATGATTTTGAGTCTAAATTGCAGGAAGGCCACCAACTAGATCATCTTGAGATAACCGAGAGAGATATTGCATGTCCAGGTGCCCATAACATTGATACCAAAGGTTGTTGATGGAAGTACTCCTGGCTGCCATAGAGTGCTCTTGAGAATCACCAGAATCAACAAGTCTATATAGACAATGATCCTCAAGTCCCTGAAAAACTATAGTGTGAGTCTCTCTATCAACAATGCTGCATGTATGCATGTTGAAAACATCTAGTTGAGGAGAGTGAGTCATGATCTGACTAACTAGAAGTACATTCAACTCCATGTCAGGTAATGTATACATCGAGAAATATTAAATTTCTCCATCTAGAAAGAATTTGTGCATTGCCCTTTCCGACAACAATATACTTCTCACCTCCTCCAAAGATGACTAAATCTTTGAATGGTGTGTACTCAATGAACCAATCCCAACAATGAGTGAAGTGTTGAGAAGCACCTGAATCAATGTACCAAGTAGAGGATTTAACAGGATCTGCAAGACTCTTGGCCATGAAGGCGTAGAATGTAGACTCCTTATGCTCAATGTGCTTTGCCTATGGGCTTTAGGCCTAGACTCTCCTTGCTTGTTTTGTTCGGAACCCAAGCGTTTCCGACTATCTTTTTTCATGTGACCATACTTATGACAATAGTTGCATTGAACATTCTTCTTGGATGAATCTTGAGATTGTGCTTGACTGGTCTGCTGAGAGGGTTGATTCTTGCCCTTATTCTTCTAAAATGTCTTCGCAACAAATACCTGCTCTATGGAGGATTAACTAGCACCACTACTGAACTATTGTTTTTAACGATCCTACTGCAGATGTATGGTGCAAAGATCTGAAAACTTCAAATGAACATTCACTGAGGTAATATTGAGTGTCTCGATAAAGTGCCCATAAGATTTTGGAAAACTCTTCAGAGTGATGACTACCATATCTTCCTCCATTTTCCGACCAATAGCCTCCTGCTGATCACGAATGTCCTTGATCTTTGTCAAGTGCACCTACAGAGTTGTCTTCTCATCCATCATTATGGAAAACATGTTTTTCAAAAAGAACTCACGACTCTTGTCGGATGTTTCATGAAGATATTTCAAAAGATCCCAAATTTCTTTAGCTGATTTTCAAGACAGTACCTGAGGTAGCTGGTCATCAGTGTCAGATAGTTTAATAAGCATCACGGCTTCCCGATTTTTCTCATCAAATTTTCCCTAATCTTTACCCCCGTTGTAGGACGTGTAGTATTGCCAAGAACAATCTGGTCCAAGCACCCATATTCAAAAATCGTCATCATTCGCTACTTCCAAGTGTTGTAGTTGTGACTGTTGAACTTCTGACTACCTTCCAGCATGATATGAGACGAAGAGGCCATTTTGTACAGACAAAATTTGATAGAAAAGAGATATAGAAAGCCTCGAACTCAAGAATTTGTCAAAATAGCAAGCTCAAAATCCGAGATAGCTGGAACCAATCTGGCACAAGAAAAGACTCAACAAAAAAGGCAAATGCACATAGAGCAAACACGTGCAGGTATAGATGTCTTCACACAAGTCACAAGAAATAAGAATCATGTCAATAAAGTCACGATTTTTCAAAGAATGCCTTGACATGTTAACACGTTTTTTTAAAAAATCGCACAAGAAAACTATGAGTAGTCGCACACAATAATGAAAGAGAACCCCCACGAGATCACAAATTTCACAAACTCCTAGTCGAAATTTTCCAGAAGCAGAATGCAGAAACCCCACGAACTTCAGAGAAGCTTTCACAGGAAGAACACAAGCAGGTATGATGAAAAATATTGAGAAATCACATCCAAAAACCTATGCTATTTTCTATAGAAGCCACGAATTGATCGACACCCACGAACAAAAAGATCATGTGTGTAGGAAAAAAAACGTCAAAGGCACACAATTTACAAGGATGAAAGAAACCTGCCCTAGAAAATAACAAATGCACCCACAATTATAAAAAAAAAAAAATCCCTTGCAGACAAACGCATGTGGGCAGAAGAAAAAATAGGGTCGCACAATTAGAAACCAGAAAAAGAACAGACGGGATTCCCAAAGCCCTACAGACGACCATAATGAGAAAAACGTGATTTCACTCTCAGAATCGCAAAAAAATCCTATACGAATTTCTCACAAATAGAAGTGTCGCGATTTTTCTTAAAGAAGGCCGCAAATTTTCTCTACACAAGACCCTCGATTTTTTAATCAAAGCCACACAAAAAAAATTGAGAAATCTAGTTCAAACCAAAAAAATTGCTTTCCTACTCTGATACCATGAAATAATTATTGAATGAAATCTTCGATATATTTAGGAGGAAGCAAACATGCTTCATATAGAGAATTTACAAAGCCGATGTTTCTAAATACAGAGTTTCTAAAATAGAAACATAATTGAAGAAAAGAATGGAAACTAATAGTGTACAAGATTTACAATATATTGACCATTAATAAATCTAAATATTATTTTAATATTGTGTGCTCCAAAATTGAAGGTATTTCACTTCCTATGTTTGCCATGCCCCTTTTAGTGGTAGCATATGGCTCCTAATTTGGAACGAATATCATATAGCCCATTTTAAGCAATGACTATGTTGGTGCGAACAAGGTATATTGCCTAACTAGTTCACCATATAGGTCCTTTTCACACATGTTCACATGTTAAGTTTACTTGAGGCTTTAGGAGTCTTTCTAGAAGTCTCTAGTACAAATGTGATCTTATCCTTTAGTTGTCTCATGACATAGGATTAAGACATTTGTCACAATCTTTTCATTTCCTACCTTTCAACTTTGCCTATATAAGCAAACGCCTCATATATACATTATGAAGAATCCTTGACCCATTTGATCATAATTAATTTGCACCATAATCAAGCAAATCTTTCTCTTGTTGCTCATTTGTGGAAGGTAGTATTTTGTTTTGCAAGTGATCCTAGTTTTGAAGGTAATCTTTGGTTTTGCAACTTGAGTCCATTGGTCTCTTACATAATATCTAACCTTCAAAGCTACAAACCCCTTCTCAAATATAGGAGATAATCATGCAAGAGCTTATGTTGGGTGATTTTTGGGCAAAAAGGACCTCACCATTAAGTCCAAAAGGCCCAAAAACCCCTATTTTCATATATATCACTTAATTTTTGGATACTAAAAAATTTCCAGCCATTTTTATGGGGGTTGCAAATTTTTGGATGAAAACAATCCATGTGATCTTATATCAATCCGTACCATATGGGCTGGTTGTACAAATCACAAAGCTTTGCAAACATCCTCAAACTATACCATCAACAAAATTAAACATATTCTATAGAAATATTTTGCTTTTATGCCAAATTGCACCAATGCTCTCATCAAACATATAGGATTTTTTTTTAAATTAAAAATTGTTTTTTAAAGTTTCGTAGAGCTTTTTTCAAGTCAAAGGTCACACGCGCCCATGATCCAATGGGCATGCCCAAGCATAGGGGGGTTAAACCCCAACACAAGAGAGCCACAACCAACACAACCAAACCCATTGCCCTCGACCACCACCTCTCCATAACTTTGGGAGCAAGAACCACCAAAATTTGTCACCTAAGGCCCAACATTGTATATCACCGCCTTAGTGGCACTCATATCCCACTACATGTGCTCATCCTCCAAACCACAACCTGCATGCCTCTCCAACAGCCAAATGCCCTCCTCCTGAGCCGCCCACATCCACCAATAACGAGTCAATGCCACCATGGGGCTTGCCTTGGCCATCTCCATCCCCTCATAAGGCAGCTTTCTTTTAGGAGACAACTTTTTGCCAGGATATCAAATATTCAACTTCTTCTAACCGTCAAAAAGCTAGTTCCATGTACTTTCCAATGGTACAGGCCTAACTATCAAATTTTGTTGTTGGTGCATTTTATCACCTATTGAAGTTAGATCATCATTTTTGGCTTCTGAACTCAACTTTTTGTTTGGATCTCCAATTTTCACAATTCTTGCAACACCAGAAAGGTATTAAGGAGCTCTAAAAATCTATACATGCACTTTTTTCATATTTTTTACCAGACTACAATATTCCAATTTGAAGTTAGATCTTATACTTTGGTTTATCCTTTAGGAAATTAGGGGTTGATTGCTTGTATTCTGAAGGGTATATTGTTGTTCCTCTATCATATTTTCTACTTTCATCATGGAAATGCCTAAAATTGTTCCTCTTACTCCATATAATTACTATGAGTGGAAGTCACAAATGGAATTGTTATTGTTCATATTGAAGTTACAAAGGATCACATTTGATACAGATCCTGAACCCACAAGGGCTGTAGAAAAGAGAAAGTGGCTTGATAGGAAAGATGAAACCTACTAAACTTTATGGTCTATCAATTTCTCCTAATCTTTGTTTTCATGTTGAATATTGCAAAACACCAAATGAGATTTGGACTACATTGAGAATCTATTTGGAAAGCAAGATAAAATGAAACATTTCAAATTGGAGAATGAACTCATTTGTTTAAATCCCATAGATTCTGAGAATATCTAAAACGTCTTCACCAAGCTCAATTCTCTTATATTGCAATTGAAATGATGTGGTATCGAGAAAGAGGAAAACCAATTGATTCTTTCCATCCTTGCCAAACTTGGTCCTGATTATTCATTTTTTGTTTCTACATTATATGCCACTATGGATGTTCTTGGTACTACATTTAAGATGCCTTAACTTGATGTATTTGCTTCATCACTAAACAGGGATGTAATATCCCACCCCTTGATGAGATATCCACTAACTGAAAACTGCCAGTATATGGTTTCTTGTGGTTTCAAAGTGATGTTTATTATTTTACTTTCGAAGGAAGTTTGCCAGGTAAATGCAGCATATAATATATGAACCAACAGATATTAAAATTTACTAAACGTTAAGGTAAATACCATAAGCTTCCAATCTGATTTAACATTTCAATTCAAATTAGATATGCCATTACATTTCATTAACCAAATACTTATACCCGGAGTCCAAAGCTAAATGATACAAGTCTGAGATTGCATAGCAGCGAACTGGAAATTGTTATCAGCAGACTGGTAAACCTCAAGAATTGACGCCTAGCTTGAGATATAGGATTCTCCTCCAAAATATTGCAACCTACTTGCTGATATGACCTGGCCGCCCTTAAAGAAGTCTTTTTCTGCCCCAAACACAAGGTGTTTCAGTCAAGGAAGAAAACGCCCAGCTTCTGGATTGTACGGCCCAGCTGGTAGAGGTTGGTACGGCCTGGCAAGGGTAGAAAGTACGGCCCAGCAAGGTGTATTAAACATTGAAAACTATCATCAGCATTCAGATTTCTGATTCAGACCAACATCCACCTCAAACCCTTTATAAAACTTCACAAATAAGCCCAAGTATGACTATGGGATCTAGCCAATCTGATTTGCAACCTTCAGAAGTTATTTCACAAAGTTAGGCAGATGTAACTATGAAGACGCTATACTCTCCAAAGCCAAGAAATAGCAGAAACCCTGGTTTCTTCTTCTTACAATGCCAAACTCACAAAAAGCCAAGTGTAAAATGCAGATAGAATGAGTCAATTTGCTTTTTGGATGCCTTTTATATGACTCATGAATTGGCTTGACCCCTAAGAAAGATTTTAACTCATTAAAATATATTTTCATGTTGCTTTTGTTGCACTTTAATGTTTCTCATTAATCAGGCGCCCTTTTCAATGCATCATTAATTGACTTTTAAGTCATTAAATGGCCCCATTGACATAAAGTTAAAATATAACTTTATAATGCACTCTTAAAATAATTAATTATTATTAAAGCTAAACTTTAATAATAATTAAATAATATATCTCCCACTTAAATCATCATTTGCCATTTTGTCTAAACTTGGAGGTCAAACACTGCATCCACTACAAAACCAAGTGCCTTACCATAAATAGAAATATTGGACTCCAATAACCAGGTGACTTAGAATAAATAGTAAGTGTGCATAACTGAATCCTGAAACACCATCAAAGGCCAATCCCGAACAATACCATGCTCCGGAGAAGAAAAACACCACCAAGTGCAACTAAGAACCAAGTATCTGCCACACAGGACCCTCTAACCAACTCCATTAACCTATGAGGGTCAAATAATAGGCTAAACCATCAGGAAACTAAAACGAGCTAAAAAGGGGGACATTACAAGGGTGCAAGCAAAGTTAGTACACATGGGTTCCTTAAAGTCTTCCAAACCACCAACTCCTATCGCTAATCAAAGTACAAAAGATTTAAAGACTTCAAATAGCAAAGGAAAGAAACAAAACAATCAAGACTTAAAGCACAATGAGCAAGCCAAGGAATCACCATCACATAACACCTGTACGTTCTCTTCATCTTCCACAGGGTAATCATATAAGGAGAGGACCAAATGTGCATATTGCAAAAATTTGGGACGTCATGAGCTAAGTATTATGAAAAAAGGATTGATGAGTTGGCAAACATTCTTCAAAAGCACATTCAATTGCCTTCATGAATGTCCTCTTCTTTGACACCCTCATCATCATCATCTACACAGTCAAGAATAGATGGAGCAGCAAATGTAATAGATAAAATGAAAGGCAAAGCACCCTTGGCATCTACAAGTCCAAAGTCAGGGAGATATCTTACTTATTGATTTTAGAGCCTCTCATCTTATCACTTCATCACAAGATATATTCTCTTCTTTTGAGCCTTTTCCTTCACTACACATTTTGATTGGGAACAACACATATATGTTTGTTGGTGGGAAAGGTTCTATTGACATGGGATAAGGCCCTCTCAATGATGTACTTTGTGTTCCATCCTTGTCATCTAATCTCCTTTCCATCTATCAAATTGCACATGGTGCAACAAATAAAACAATTGAGTTCACACCTGACTTAGTGATCATCAAGGACATGGGGAGTACAGAGATCATTGCAATTTGGATGGTTGATCATTCATCTAACTTGTATGGCTTTTCACATTTTGCTCCTGATGATGATGCAATTCCCTTGATTGGTATTCACACTCATACATCAAGTGTGAATCATATTACTAAAGAGAAGTTTGGTGAACTGAACTTTGGTGTTCTTCAGACTTGTGTTGAGCTTCCATCTCCTCCACAACCTACTTTGGATTTCAATGTTGCCATTACTTCCAATACTTCAGTTTAGTAGGATGATCATAGTCTTTCAAATTCATGTTTGTGGGATCAATACTTGAAAGTTGAAAGGTATTTTAGATTTGTTTTGTGATTCTCATATTGAATATTTGGAGGACACACTTGAGGATATCCACTTCCTCTTTGATGATAGTTAAAGTCACTTAAAACACAACTATTAATTCTCTTTGTAGATTGTTGTTCATGAGTTTCCACATAGTCTTAATTTGTTACCTTCTTTGATTAGGGTAGCACCTGATTTTGTTATGGCGTACTCTAACATGGAGACACTTGATCAGTTTTCAGAGACATATCATGAGACTTCTTCACTCATCTCTCTTCTTGGAGTTGGAGCTCCTTCTACACACACCATTGGACTTGTTTCTTCCCAAGGGGAGGAATGTTGCTTGTAGGCATTGGATTGTCTTTCGTCTTCAAGCATTCACCATTAGCACAGAAGCTACTTCATTATGGGGGGGATCTACAATCTTAGTCTTTCTCTCTGTATAGGAGCAAATTTGCACCCCTTACGCAAATTCCCCATTTACACATCCTCACCTTAGATAACCAAGTCCGAAGATGAAATTCCACATCAGCAAGTTGTCTTCCTTCCACATGGCATTTGTCCTTTGTGTTGGTAGAAGAATATTTGTCGGGTACGCACACACGGCGCACAAACGTCCCTGACGGATTCCTACGTCTGAAGTTCGCAGAGGCGTTACACTTTCGATTGGGGTCAATTTGTAACGTCCCTCTTCAACCAACCAACACCGAAAACGGAAAACTCTTCCTTTTTCTCCTTCAAATTCATCCATTCTTCATTCAACTTATCTCTTTTTGCAACCTCTAAGCATTCAATCCATCTTTCTTTCACATTCTCAAGCACTTCCAACATTTTCAACATTCCATTGCAGCAACAACACTTTGTCAACTCCACAAAGCAAGTGTGAAGCAAGCCATTGCAGTGTAGGCTTGAGGTTTTGTGAGACCTCCCTTCATCACGGTCAAGGTTGTGGTGATTGTTCAAGCCTACTTTCTCCTCCCTTGGCTAGTGAGCTCTTGGTGGAGGTGGTAATGTTTCGCTCCTCTCCTTTGTGATATGGTTGAGTAGCTCTTTACTGTTTTCTAGTGTTATTTGCATTCTTTCCTTCTTTACTTCTTTATCGTATATTTCTATCTTGTTGCTATCTGGCTGTCCGTGGAGGTGGAAACACCAAAACGGGGGTCTAACTAAGGCAAAGCCCTATACAGCCCCAACAATTTTCCCCTTCCTTCTTGTGTGCAAGTGAAAGAGCGTGTGGAGCTAGCTGGCAAACGTGCATTTCTGTGAAATTATCTTTATTACTTTATCCTTTATCTATTTGCTTTATCATCTTCGTTTGTATCTGTTTTACTTCATTATTTTGTTTTTCCCATCGAAACCAAC
>VDFB02195788.1:0-30390 GCA_007258455.2 Sequoia sempervirens | reverse complement strand
GGATGGAGGTGGCAAAGTATTTATGTCAAAGCCTTGTGGTAACTTAGCCCCTTGGTCCAAAAGCATGGCTAAATACCTTTGAGGGTCTTGTAAGACTGATTTTTCTACAAAGGAGGCTATATCAGGGTTTTGCGTTGTAGCTTCTAAGTCTTCTACATATACTCATCCATTCTGGTCTCTTTTTATTAATGGCTCAAAAATGTTTTGTGATGAAGATGGCATATTTATGGAAGATTGCATGTTCATGTTGTGAAATGGGTCATAAAAGGTCCAATGTTTGACTTGGTTGTTTCTAGATATTTGACCATTGTTTGGTTTGTTTCAGTATCCAAAAAACACTTGCACACATGATATTTTGACTGTAAGCAAGCACACATGAGAGAAGTACAATCCTATGGTTAGGCCAGGACAATATTCGCTAGATTCCACGTGGGTTTCCCCAACCGCATATTAGTAGCATGTGAATTTAGAAGCTTGGCTGCATAGGCTCCCCCTTATAGTGCACTCTCTTCTTAGGCCAACCAAGCTTCCAACCCCCATGAAACTCCCATGGAAGATTGATCACCTCTACTACAGACTGCGAAAGTGTGGATGCCTTCACACTGACCGGTGTTGCGCTAGCAAATAGAAGGTTTTTGGCTTACTACACAAAAGTGTTTAATTCGGGACCCCCGTTCGAGTGGCCATACATGAAACAAGAGATTAATCACCAATTAGGTGGCACTCCAGCCTGAAGAGGTTAAGCTCAACAGGGTTTATGAGAGTACTACTTTGTCCGTATGACACATCCGCACTCGTAATCTTAGGTTTTCCCTTAAGATTCACATTTATATACCTGTCGGGGGTAGCTTGGCCTTAGCTCCGTTGCCGATTTCAGTCGCATTGGGGTGATGAAATCCCCAGGTAAGCCCAATTTTTAGAGTTAGTAACCATTTCTCTTACACCCAAGATCGCCCGAAAGCGTAAGGGGAGAGGATACTCTGATATACTAAGTCGTGGGGTTAATAACATATAAAAACGGGTCTAGTTTTCTGATCATCGAGTTTTCACAAGGTGAGAGAATACTCACCTACCATTTTGCAAACACACTCAGACATAGTAAACAGAGGTTCGTTTTAATTGCACCAAAATAAAATGTGTACTAATCTAAGAAAAATAAAGACACAATGTTTATTTTTCATTCTTCGACATTCGAACCTGCAAACCACAAGTTAGGAGTTTAAATTTTTCCTTTGACCCACAAAAAGTAACCGCCAAATGCTGCCAACAAAGATTAGTAACCAAAAATAAATAAAAATTTAATGATAGCAGCAAATTAAAACAGCGATAACTTTCTCAAAACTTAATTAAATTTTAAAGCGTAGATATCTATAAAAAACTGAAAAAGAAATTTTTCAAAACCCATAAAGTATTTTTCAAGATTCTACACAAAAAAACGTTATAGGCAAAAGAAAACGTGGGTTTTAAAAGCTAAATTAAAAAAAAATAGCGATCACTAAAATAGCCATAACTTTCTCAAATTTTAATGAAATTTGAAATTGTTTGAAGTTTTGGAAAGCTAAGACCGAGATCTACAAAACCCAGACAATGTTTTAAACTATTGTATGCGTCCATTTTTTTGTGCTCAAAAGAAGGTGACAGGATTTCGTATGACTTCTTGGCTGTAACCTTTCATTCATAGGAGTTTCCATGATTCACCTTGATAGTACCTTCTAATTTGTTGATTTGTGTTGCCCTCAGATTCGACGTGAGAGCAATCCTTGACGAAGACATACACAAGCTTTGAATCTAAATGCCTATGCCTATATCTATGACAAAATGACTCTAAAATGCCAAATTAATTTAAGTATTAATATGCCAAAATATTGTAATCTATGTGCGTAATCTAGAAATGAGAGCAAAATAGCATTTTATAGAAAATGCCATTTTGAATGGACAGACGAGATTGACTTCTAACAAAGACCTAAAATGAGAGGCCCAGATTAAATATGAAAATCCCTAATTAGAGTTAGGGAAAAATTATTAATCGAGTGGTCAAGATGTCATCTAAGAAGATCGAATCAGCGGTGGAGAATAAATGAGGAAATTAATTCAAAAATAAAGATTTTTGAAAATGAAGAAGATAAAGACTGGACTGAAGATCAATTTTGGAAAGATCAAGAATCTTCCCAATCACTTGATTTCTAGAGGAAAGTTACCAATTTGGAACTAAATTCCAAATGTGAATTTTGTGAAATAATAAATAATCGATCTTCAGATTATTTACCAAAATGGACTATCAGTTAAGATTGAGATGACATTTTAAATAATTTCATTTATTTAAAATGAGAAGAATATTAATTTAGGAAATTAAATTGTGAACCTAAGAATTTTATCCTACTCTAACGTGCAAAATAACTTATAAATGCAAGTGATAAAAGACTAAGGACACCTCAAGATTAGCCAAAAGAGTGATATAACAGGAAGGAAAGTAGATAAAACAAAATGTAAATAATTTCACCTTCCTTGCTGTTGATGTCTCCTTGATTGGCCCTTGCTTGGGATGATTTTGTGTGCTCCTTAGATAATTTCTTGAGTGACTAAACGCAAGATTAAATGTGCAAAATGATTAAAAAGGTAGATAGCTAGATGATAATGGATGATTGAGAATGCAAATTGGTAGCATGTAGTTATGAAAATCCAAAGTGTTGAAAATGCCCTTGAGGAAGGGGTATTTATAGGAGAATTTGAATTCTCTAGAGAATTCAACGGTCAAGATTGATCCAACAAGGTCAAGATGAAGGGCTATGGTGGGTTGAGAACCCACAAGCCCTCACATCTTAACATGTAGATGGTGAAGTGGCGAAAAGAAGATGAGGTGTAAGTGAGGTGTCAAAAAGGTACATGAGGTGGAGGAAGGACAAGCACCTTGGGGAGTGAGGAGATTTCCTCAAAAAATGATTTCTTGTCCCCAAGTGGGAGTGAAAGAGACATTTGAGGAATTTTAGAATTCCTCAAAAAATCTACATGGAAAAAGGAAAGGTGGTTGGGGATATAAATGTGAATTAAATTCACATTCCTAGGAGGATCTAGAGGATAAAAGGTGGGCTCCAAAAAGGTGGGACTTGGTCATATGTGGAGATTGTGACAAGTCCAAGGTTCTAGAAGCCTTGGAAAGATGGAATGTGAATTAAAAATTCACATATAAAAGAGGGGAATCTAGGATATATAAATGTGAATTAAAAATTCACATGGGAAAGGGGGATTCTAGGAGGAATAAAAAAGAATTAAAAATTTCTTGGGGGACGGAGAGAGTTGACCAAGGTACTGATTAAGATTAATTAATCAGTAATTAGAAGATAAATGAGGATTAGAAGCCAACTTGCAAAAGTTGGAGGATGTGACACATCCTAATCAAGGATTAGGCATGTGCACATCCCTAATGAAAAAATTAGGAGATGGATTAGGATTAGATGAAAATGACATGTGAAGAATTAAATAAATATAATATTTATTTAATTCATTTGATGAAAAGGGGATTAAGGAGAGTAAAGTATTTAATTATTAATTAAATACTTTAGAGATTTGGCAGAATTAAGGGTATTAATTAAATAATAGTAATATTACTTGATTAACTTGGATAGGAGGATGCTTAGATGAAAAGTGATAAATTTGGATAAATTAAGTGTCCAAATTTGGATGTCTACATTTTGCCCCTCTTTGAGATGGTATTACGAAGTAGCATCATTTCAAATAATATTAAAATATAGAACCCAGAAGGAGATGGTTAGATTGGAAAAGATGCCCCAGTCATCAAAGGGATGACTAGGAAGGAAAATGATGGGGGGGAGGATGAAGAGTAGGGATTGAGGATGCCCCCTCGAGAGGACATGCGGGTTAAAGAGAACACGTGTGTGCTCTCGAAATAGATGATGTGATGTAAGGGGAGATGAGGAAGTAGATGCAAGGTGATGGGTAAGAGAGTAAGAGAAGCGAGAGAAGATGGATGAAGTGCAAATGGATTTTAGGACAAAAGGTGATATTGCTCCAGTCAAGGTACAAGCCAAAATGGGTTGATGATGGATGGAGTGTTGTCAATAAGGGAATGAAGGATCCCGAAACAACACGAGGATAGGGAAGGATACATCCCACTGAGTGGTATTGATGAGGGAAGGATACATCCCAAAACAACACTAAATGATAGGGAAGAATACTTCCCGATGATGATGATGAAAGTGTTGTTGATGAGGGAAAGATACATCCCAAAACAACACCAAAGGGATAGGGAAGGATGCTAATGGATGATGATAATGATGGGGAAAGGCTAGTAATGAGACTGGGGACAAGACCAAGGATTTGATCAGGTGATTTTTGCGAGATTGAACAAATGAGGAGAAGATTGATATGTGAGATGGAGAGAAGGATCTTAAGATTTGGTTTGATATCCAAAGATTTGGACTACAGATGGACGAAAGCTCAGATTAGGGGTTTGGTTAAGCTCAGAGGAGGATTGGATTGAAGACAAGAATGATTGAGGGATATGATTGGATTGATTCTATACCGAGTTTCGGGGTTTAAAGGGGCGGAAGGTGTTGACAATCAATTTTTTCCCAATTTGGCAATTTTCAAAA
This sequence comes from Sequoia sempervirens, assembly GCA_007258455.2. NCBI lineage: Eukaryota > Viridiplantae > Streptophyta > Pinopsida > Cupressales > Cupressaceae > Sequoia > Sequoia sempervirens. The sequence continues at coordinate 25,780 of VDFB02195788.1, read as the reverse complement.
ATTGTCAAATTTTGCCATTTTAGGAAACCTCATGGATAGACTTTTGGGAGTACAAATTTTTTCCAAAAAATACCCAATAGTGAGATAGGAGGAATTGCCAACTAACATCCCAAATTTGAGATATGCATTTCGAGTTATGAGCGAAAACAATTTTTCAAAATGTTGGAAAAAAATACTAAATTGGGATTTTGAGGGTCAAGATGAAAGTTTGAGGCCCTGAAAATGGGTCAAAATGGGTTCCAACGGCTTTCTAAGAAAGCCAGTTGGAAATCCACTCGTTATCTCATAACACAACCACCCATCAAATTTCAGCTCAAACGGAGACTCGAGTCAAAAGTTATGGCCTCCGGAAGTTTCGGTGTAAAAATCAAAAATCAATTTTGAAAATTTCAAGACATGGGTTTTGTTCGTTAGGAAAAATAAGAAAATGGGTCAGAGTTGGTTTTGTGAAAAAATAATAAAAACATGAATTTTGGAGGTCAAAGGTTGGTGGGGTAGGGGCATTGTCACCGCTGGTGTTGTCAGCCTACTGCGGGCGGGCATGCGCCATCGCTCGGCTGGCCGGGTCGGCACTGCCTCCCCTGATCGCTATACCTAGTTAGTGTTATCTCGGCCGCCACCGCTGGCGAGCGGGTCGTCACCGCCTACAGGTAATCGCCTCACACGCATGTTGCCTGGTCGGCACTACCACCCTCGGCCAGTACCGCACCACCGCTGTGGTAGGGGAAGAGAGGGTGAAGAGATAGGGAAAAAAAAAGATGGAGGGATGGGGGGATTGTGAATAAAGATGAAGGGATGGGGGATACATGTAAGATGATGAAATGGAGAATGAAATGTAATCCTAATGTAATTTGCCATTTTTGGAGCATTGATTTTTGCTATAGCATAAGACACGTTACACCAAGGTATGAAGGACCAAGGCAGATTAGTGTCTAATGCATAAAACAAACACAACAGACAAAAAGGCTATTCCAACACCCCAAAGTCACAATGACCTTGGTCGGGCCAGGTATTGAGATAACCACAAGCACAAAAGGATGCCCCAACATAACACAAGACCTCAGGGATCTTGGTGGTTACTACGTGGGACAACCAAGAAGACACAATCAAGCAAAAGATCAAGATATGCCCCTATGTTAACAAGTCAAAACACACCATAATATGATGGATTATGGCGGCCTTGACAAGTGATGATAGGGAGCTCAAATGATAAACAAAAGTCAAAAGCATCAAAAGATCGCAATCAATTTCAAACGTCGTTTGCCATAGGATCAATCAAGGGGATGGATGGTATTGATGAGGTCTGTTAAGAAGGATGCATCCTATTGAGACCAAAGATGATGGATACTAAACTAAAAAATCGTTATGATGCTGAATGTTCAAAATCGATTGGATCTCATGATACAAGTGGATCTCGTTTGTTAAGAACTGGCTAGATGAGGGCATAGCTTGACAACACGACACAAGAGAGACAAGACATGAGACTGACACAACCTAAAGACCTAGGGGCTCGGGGGCCAATCAAAGATTAGCCTTGCCTACGTGAAAATGCAGAGCCCTCATAGTTCGGTGAAAGGTGGATGACTGACCAAGATAGAGACTGTGATGGATGGTAAAGATAGGATGGACAAAAGGAGAAAGATCGATGGTAGACAATAGAAGAGCAAAGTGGACAATGAAGATCGATGATGGAACCCCAAGGGCGGATCAAATGATTGACCTTGCCTACATGAAAGCGCAGGGGTAACGTAGTTCGACAAGACCAAAGCCAAACAATGGATAAAGGATGATGGATGAGAGAATAAGTGGATAAAAAGATGGGACCGATACGACAAGATAGGATAGACCTGTTGGATTGGATAGGATGATGATGATCACATAAAGCTCAGGGATGGGATAGTTATCCAAAGCATTAAAATGACTTGGGAGGATGATATGATAGGTAGATGAGTGATGAAAAGAGATAGGAGATTGGAAAGATGTGCAAGAGAAGCAGGGGTGATGACGATGAGATAAATGGCATTGGGTTGCATGGGGAGGCCTATAGCCAGATACTAATGACAAGGGATTGTGAGATGGGATGAGGATAAGGATGAAAGAATGGATAGAGATATAGGGATGGGGGATGGGAGGGATTGTTTGGATGGATGGGAATATAAGGATTGGGAGATGAAAGGGATGCTGTGATAGATGGATACGAAGATAAGGATGGGGAGATGGAAGGGATGTTGTGATAGATGGATAGGGACAGAAGGATTGGGAGATGAAAGGGATGCTAGGATAGATGGGTACGAAGATACGGATGGGGAGATGGAAGGGATGCTATGATAGATGGAAGGGATGCTATGATAGATGGATAGGGAGATGAAGGGATGTTATGATAGATGATGTCTCCAAGGACTATGTCACAAAGGAAGCAGATGCTTCCACTCTAGATATGTCATATATGGGGAGGCATGAGGGATGGAAGACAAGTGGATGGGAAAATAAAGGAGATAACTAGATGAAGATAGGATGGGTGACTAAGGAATATGATAGAGCATGGATGAAGGGAATGTATACCAATAGGTGTCCAAAATATGCATAGATAGGTGCCCCTATTTTGATCAAGATCACAAGAAGGATGAAGGGAATGGGAGATAAATGAGATATGATGGTAGGATGCAAAAGATAGGTGGGATGGGGGGATTTATGAATAGGACGGATAACAAGGAGACGGGTGCATAGCTAGAAGCAAAGCAGATGGAGGGAATACATATCAGGAAGTTGCCCCCAAGTGTAGATGGGGATTTACGCATGACGCCTATTTGCCAGGTTTTCATTATGATACTTATCCAAGGTGCTTGTTTGCCAAGTTTTCACCATTGGATGAATTATTTCTCTTTACTTTTTTTTTCTTTTTTTTTATAAATCTCCTATGGATTTCTTGGATAGTAGGGATGAAAATGATATGATAGGGATGTGGATAAGGAATCCTTAGAAGATACATGATAAGGATATGGATGAAGGACTCAAGCATCAAGTTCTATACGAGGTAGTAAAAGGCCATGTTCGAACCGACTATTGGATGTTAGTACAACCCTATGAGGATAAATGGATTATGCAAGAGGATGAATTAGGGGGATTTGAGAGGGAAGATACATGGGATAACAGAGGGGATGTTGCAAAGGGTATGGATGGAATGATGGGGTGGATATGTGATGGGGAGATGTGTTCAAGACCAACATTGGCACATGTGGTGGTGGATGTGAAAAGATAATAGGATTAAGGGATGGAGAATGTGGGGATAATGGAGGAGATGGAATGGTGAATTTTGGGACATGGGGACCCAAAACAGACATAGGAGATGAAAGGGGTGTATGATGAGCTTTTAGATTAGTGACTTTGGATGTTCTTACAGATTTTCCATGTGATGGCATTGCATCTTTTTTCTTTGGGATCCACATAGTTTTGATCTTTGCTTTGGTGGGCCTTTGGGGCCTATGGATTTGATGTAGATTTAAATCTTTCTTCTCTTCACCATGTCTTTTGGAGGGGACATGCGGAGCCATAGATTCATATGGATGCTTAGATTTATGCATTTTTTCTTTAACAGCCAAAGTGCTTTTAGTAGCAATGGGATGGGTGTGGGGAGATGGATGATGTGGAGTGATGGAGGTAGGAGTATGGGGATTATGTGTAGATGGAGGATGTTTAGGTATGTGCCTTTGTTGATCCTGACTATGGGGTATGTGAGAGGGATGTTTATGATGGATAAGATGGATAGGTGATGAATAGATGAAGGGATGGATAGGATGAGATGGAGGAAGGATTTTGGGATATAGGCCCAAAATAGATGTAGGACCTCGGAGGAAACAAGGGCAGCTGTAGATGGAGGATTGAGATGGTAGATGGAGGGATGTAAGGACCCAAAAATGGATGGAGCAGATGAAGGAGGAAGATGGACGGTTGTTTTGAGGTTATAGCCAATAGAGGAGGAGGGATGGCCACATATGATCCGTGGGCAGGATGGAAAGAGCCGATATTTCTTTTGGAAAAGGCTCGTTGAGGACGTCTAGAGGTTGTACCAACATTTTTGGATTGTGAGTCGTGAGTAGTACATCCAAGACCTTGCAGACACAAATGTTCTTTAGCTTGGATGGGCTCTATAATACCTTGCTCATGAAGGCCTAAACCTTTCCCTTGATAGTTCATTCTCTTGAGCATTCGATCTAGGATAGGATTTTTGTTATTTGGAAGAATGATGAAGCCCATTATTAGTGGGAAGAGGAGGGCTAGGTATATGCTGGTTTTTCTTCTGCGAGGAGACCACCATGGAGGAATGTGAGAGGACCAAGGGGATATGCAAGCAATGTGGGGATAGCATTTTTAGGTGATGATGGGGGATCATGAGAAGGAGATGATGGGATAGCAACATTAGGAGAGGGAGTAAGGGCCATGATAGGATCTGGATTTGTGGTAGTAGGCTCATGCGATGGAGATGGAGATGGAGCAGTGGAAGCTTGAATGACAAGGGGATCATGGGATGGAATGGATGGGGGACTGTGATCTTGAGGTGGACCAGACGGGATGGTAGGATCTTGATCTGGAGAAGGGGATATGTTGGCATGCTTTGGATTAGACTCTTGGCGTGACTCATCATGTGTGGGAGGCATGATAATGGAGTCTTGTTGGGAATCTTCAAGTGGGGAAGATGGAGGGATGGAAGATTTGATGCAGTTATCGGAATGGATTTTGGTGCTACTAGAAGTGGGAGGAGTGGATTGGATTTGGGTGGACCTAGGAGTGGAGGGAGTGGATTCGAATTGGGTGTCTTCGATGGATTCGATGGTTCTTGGAGTAGGAGGTGGGGGTTCAATGGTTTCAATGGTTTGAGCAGTACTAGGGGTGGTAACATCAATAATAGGTGTGGTATGGAGAAGGGTCTCATCACTAGTGACCGTGGATGACGGATCTAGATGGCATGGTTCCATGACTTCAAGAGGTGGAGTTGGGGATGGCTTCTTTGTAATGAGTCCTTGGAGAACTTCTGAAATGAGAGACTTGCATATGGTTGGCTTGGCTGGGATGGTAGAAATGGATGAGGGATTATGGATTGGTGGACTAGGGTTAAGTGGAGGAATGGGACTAAACTGTAGGACTAAGTGAGTAGATGGGGGATTAGGATTGGATGGAATTAGGATGGGATGGATGAATGGGATTGGATGGAGGACTAGGAGTAGATGGAGGACTAGGATTGGATGGAGGGTTAAGGTAAGGATGTTGGAGTGGTGAATTAAGATAGGGGGACATGGATTGTGGATTAGGATAAGAGGATATAGGTGGTGTAGTGGGACAAGAGGATGTGGGGGATGGATTATAATAAGGGTATTGGGATGGTGGATTATGATGAGGATATGTGGATGTAGGATTAAGGTAAAAGGGTGTGGATGTAGGATTAGTATAGGAAGATTGGGAAAGAGGATTACGATAAGGGGACATGGATGGGGAATTGTAATAGGAATATTGTGATGGAAATTAGGATAAGAGGATGTAGATGTTGTATAAGAGGATGATGTAGATGAAGGACATGACAAATATGGGGATGAAGAAGATACTGGATATCCATTGTCAAAGGTGGCATAAGGAGCATGATTAGGCATGGATGGAGACATAACGGGATAGCTCATAGGAGTAATTGGATTTTGGAAAGTGGGTGGAGAAAGCTTACTAGGGATGATAGCATCAAGGGGATCTATGTCATATTCTTCTTGATCGACAAGACTTTCGTTATCGTCGTCCACGTAATTAGGGTTTCCCTTGACTGCTATTGATGGAGGATGAGGATTCATGATGGTGAAAGGATAAAGAGGATGGATAGAATATTTTGGATGGGAACAGATTAAATCTCAAATTGATATTTTGGTCAAGCTCAGATCAAGATTGGACAAAAGCTTAGATTAGGATGATTGGATGATGCGATGGGAGTGATTTTGATTGGCTAGATTGGATTTTGATTGAATTGGATTGGATTATTAAGATCAATAGGACAACATTGGTTGAACAGATGTGATTTGGTTGATTGGGTAGAATGATTGGTTTTGATAGATTTGGATGATTGGATGGGTATGATTGGATGATGGAAGATGTGAGAGAGACCTTAAGTTTGATCAAAGGAAGTTACCCTTAGTGGCCTAGAGCTTTGGTTGATTAAGAGGATAATTACGACACCAAATCTGCCTTAAGATAGGAATGGATTGATTGGGGCAAGGATGATAACTTATGACACCGAATTCACCTCAAGATGGAAGCGAATTGATTGGGGTTGAAGTTAAAGGCTAATAATCAAATTCAAGTGCTATGGTCAATTTGGGTAACCACTTTGTAAGGCAAGTTTAAGGAGGTTTGGTTATGAGTGGTATTTTGGTGATGTAAATGGTAAAGTTATAGAGTTCATTAGGTGAGGGTATGTACTTTTAAATGGATTAGGAAAAAATTAAAATGAACAGGTGGATTAAAGATAATTGTGGAGAATGAATGGGGATTTATAATGGTTAACGAAGATTTGGAGTGATAGAATGGAGGTTTAAACGGATCAAATGGAGGTTTTGGGAGGCTTAGAGTGACAAAATGGAGGCTTAGGATGATGAGATAATGGTTGGGAACAATTAGATGATGGTTTAGAGACTAAACAAATCCAAACGGGACGATTTCGGGTGTTCAAGAGGGAAAATCCGCCCCTCTGCAGCAAAGATCAGGGCGTTGACAACAAAATCAAGGGCATAGTCAGCAAAATTAGGGGCGTTGACAGCTTTCTATAGTAAATCAGGGGCATTGCCACCTTTCTGCAGTAAAATCAGGGGCGCCGCCACCTTTCTGCAGTAAATCAGGGGTGTTGCCACCTTTCTACAGTAAAATTAGGGGCACTGCCGCCTTTCTACAGTAAAATCAGGGCGCTGTCACCTTTCTGTAGTAAAATCAGGGCGCTGTCGCCTTTCTGCAGTAAGACAAAGTTTGGTTTTGATGGAAATGGCTATGGCAAGGACGTAAAATGATAAGGTAAGTCCAAAGTATCAAAAATTTGATAGATTTTTCACAAGAAAACACTTCAAGCAAGCACAATCCTATGATTAATGTTAAGAGTATAGCAAGGCAAAGTCTTAATGTAAGATGCACAAGACTTTTAGGGAGTCCTCGATATACTCTCGGTACGTGAGGCACAACCATGAACACCAGTCCGTCACAAGCGTGAGTCGAGAACCCCAGTGATATACTGAAAGGCTCGGACCAACTCTTCACGTCTATCTAGTTATCACCCTAGCTTCGATGCTCCGCCAATTACGACGCGACTGGATTGGGGTACAACTTTCATTCTCCCCCCTTTATATACCCCGCTGGTATGCGTGGTTGGAATCGTCACTTGGGGTGATGAAATCTCCAAGCAAGTCCCACTAAAAAGAAGACACTAACCATTTCCAACTACTCCTCAGGCTCACACGAAGTGCAAGGGGAAAGTGAAAACAAATTAATGCCCCCTTGGGTAACACAAAAACAAACAATCACAGCAAGCAATGAAGTTCATTCCTCCTAATTAGACTATGTTTCAAAACAACAAGGATCATTTTCTTGCAGATCTAATCAAATAGATGGCCCTGCAAACAAATGTTAGCTATCTTTTTCTTCGTTCTTGATCAAGTACGCCCTAATATGCTATAACACGTTAGCCAAAAAAATACCAATATTCTTGCTAAAACAATGTTAGAGGGTTATTACTTGAAAACAATAAAAAATGAGAGTAAAAACGAAGCCAAAATGACTATTTTACCTTCCAAACTATGTTGTTTTGGGGCGTTGCCGCCTTTCTGTAGTGAACAAGAGGGCGTTGCCGCCTTTCTGCGGTAAAGCAGAGGGCGCTACCGCCTTTCTGTGGTAAAGCAAAGGGCGCTGCCACCTTTCTACAACAAACTTTGTCAGATTTTTAAGAAAAAAAGAAAGTTGTGCCCCTCCCACTGCAAGAAAAGTGTTATAAAAACTTTCTAAATATATCCCTAATTGTAGCAAACGTGTTAGAAGGAAATAAACTTTCAAATGCAGGGCGCTGCCGCCTTTCTGCGGTAAGGTAGAGGGCGTTGTCGCCTTTCTGTAGCAAAATGGGGGCGCTGCCGCCTTTCTGTGACCTTTTCCTGCAAAATTATTAACAAAAAAGGCAATTAAATGCAAGAACCCATTTGTGGGTCCCACCAGGCGTGCCAGAAATGTGAACCTAAGAATTTTATCCTACTCTAACGTACAAAATAACTTATAAATGCAAGTGATAAAAGACTAAGGACACCTCAAGATTAGCCAAAAGAGTGATATAACAAAAAGGAAAGTAGATAAAACAAAATGTAAACGATTTCACCTTCCTTACTGTTGATGTCTCCTTGATTGGCCCTTGCTTGGGATGATTTTGTGTGCTCCTTAGATGATTTCTTGAGTGACTAAATGCAAGATTAAATGTGCAAAATGATTAAAAGGGTAGATAACTAGATGATAATGGATGATTGAGAATGCAAATTGGCAGCATGTAGTTATGAAAATCCAAAGTGTTGAGAATACCCTTGAGGAGGGGGTATTTATAGGAGAATTTGAATTCTCTAGAGAATTCAACAGTCAAGATGCATCCAACAAGGCGAAGATGAAGGGATATGGTGGGTTGAGAACCCACAAGCCCTCACATCTTAACATGTGGATGGTGAAGTGGCCAAGAGAAGATGAGGTGTAAGTGAGGTGTCAAAAAGGTACATGAGGTGGAGAAAGGACAAGCACCTTGGGGAGTGAGGAGATTTCCTCAAAAAGGGATTCCTTGTCCCCAAGTGGGAGTGAAAGGGACATTTGAGGAATTTTGGAATTCCTCAAAAATCTACATGGAAAAAGGAAAAGTGGTTGGGGATACAAATTCCTAGGAGGATCTAGAGGATAAAAGGTGGGCTCCAAAAAGGTGAGACTTGGTCACATGTGGAGATTGTGACAAGTCCAAGGTTCTAGAAGCCTTGGAAGGATGGAATGTGAATTAAAAATTCACATATAAAAGAGGGGAATCTAGGATACCAAATGTGAATTAAAAATTCACATGGGGTGCAAATAAAGCAAAAGAAGCAAATGCATACAAAAAAAGTTAACCGGGCTAATGACCTTGGTTAAGGTTGTGCAAATATTAGATTAGGGCTAATTAATGAGGATTAGAGGCAAGCATGTTCTAGAGATGTGACATTACCCCTTGACAAGAGGATGCACATATTCATGAATCAAAGTGAATTAATTAAATTAATTCAGATTAGGGCAAGGTTATGGAAGATGTGACAAGGAGAGAGAAAGTGAGGAATTTTAAATTGATTTTAAATTAAAAGGGTAAAAATGACTAAATTAAATAAATTAGCGTATTTATTTAATTTAGAGAGGAAGAAGGTGAAAGATAAAGTATTTAATTATTAAATCAAATACTTTACCGATATGAGACAAAAGGTGTAATATTAATTTAATAAATTAATATTAATACGATAGATGGAAAGACAGTAGATTTAATCATATGGAAGTGATTAAATTTGGATGTCTACATAAATAATTAAAGATAATTATTTAATTTAGCAGATAAGACTAATAATTAAATAAATTTATTTATTTATTTATTTATTTATTTATGACAGTTAGTGACATATTAAATAAATAAATAATTATTTATTTATTTAATAATCAAGAAGAATAAAAGGACATAAATTAATTAAATAATTATGAATTATTTAATCAATAGTTGAATGCGGATCAAGAACATAATTAAATGTCATAATTATGCTAGGACGAAAGTGGTAAAAATGAAGCTTGTAAGCCTAGGTCATTTTTAAGTGTCTACAGGATATATCTATGGTACACACTACACACATTTGAATACTAAGTTTCTACAATGATAACACCACCTAGCCGTAACACACTACCATGAATTCTTATAATTTTCTTCAGTTAATGCTATGACTATTAGTAAGAAAAAAAATTCTTATAAAATTCATAACGACAAAACTCCAAAAATATACATGATTAAAAAATATTATTACTAGAGTTATATTACTATATTCATGCTTAATCATCCCACTTATGATTACTATATTTTAAATTTATTTGGATCACTAATACCCATATTATTATTAGCATTGGTGTCACTCCTAAAATTGTTACTACAAGTGAAGGCTATTATTATTGATGGTAATGTTACTAATAATATTGCTTTTGGTGTAGTTATTTATATTAATATTCTTCCCAACAACAATATGTCTATATTTACTAATGCAACTATAAAATATTAATGTTGTCCCTTACCTCCAATAACCAAATTATCTTTATTTATTTTATTATTTATAATTTTGATATCATTGTTAACTCTATAATATTTATGAATCTATCTATTTTGATTTCTTTTTTTATTATTGCTCACTAAGATTAATGTTAATCTTATTGTTAGTATCAATGTTAATGACACCCTCATGTTGACATTACTATTGATTATGAATATTATTAATACTCACTAGCACTAACATTGATATCCTTCCCTCAGCATTAACACATACATATAATATAAACATTGACATTACTCCTTTATCGTTAATGCTAGATCATCCTTGGTTATGGGATATGATATTGATATTGAGAATCGACTTTATGATGAGAGTAATATTGGATCATTTTAATATTATTACTACTAATATCAAACTCTATAGGTATTAATGGAGATATGTACTAATACCCGTATCAAAAGTAACTCCCAGGTATTAATACTAAATTACAAAATGATGCCTTTTTCTCTAACCTCTTTTATTTTCGCTGACATTTATATTTTAAAGATTCCAAGTTTATTAATCTCCATATGCAAAAATTTAAAACATAAGACTATATAAATATACATATAGTACATCTATATACTTAAAAAATAACTTCAAAATTATTAACACTATAATAAATCTTTTTTTTTTAATTAATTTATTGTGACCAATATATACCCATTAATTTATGATTAACTATTATTTATGTAATCCTTGCATATCCTTATAAATAATTTACTTTAGAAAGTGAAAAAAAATTATAAAAATAAGAGGATAGTATACACAAATAATTATACTATTTCCTATGTAGACACATAATATTATTTTTTATTTTTTTTAAAGTAAAGATATGATCTCCTTCCTAAAGAAATCCTAGTAATGCTAACAATATATAATCTTAATTTAGTTTAATAGAATCCTTATCTTAGTATATGGGAATATATTCCCCTTTACTTTATTTAAGGACTATTTAACATAAAGAATACTACGATGTGTTAAATAATACTACGATGCCCTTTTTTTATTCTTGTTTTATTTCTAAAGAGGCTTCTCATGAGGGGTCGACGTGGAGCCTTAGATGGGAGCTTTCACAACATGACATAGCAGTGACGCCTCTCATCCAACTTGAAACCTTTTCTCTCTTAATTTAAATCAAAACCTCGAGATTTGATTCTTTAATATTTTCAGGTTATGTATTTGTTGCTTTCATTTTTAAACACTTTGAAGCTGTGTTTATTTTGTTTTCTGCCTCATACATGGCATAATAGCAGCATAGATCTTATTAGAGGTTTACAAAAAAAAATCATAAATAATCTATTTATGTTTTATTTTATTTATTGTTTTGAACTCTTCAAAGGAACTAACACATAAATCTATTGTAAATTTGCAGGTCACTATTCTTTCAAAAAAATTACTGCCCGGGAGAATGAAATACAATCTATCTCTATCACGTATTTAATCCAAGCGAAACCCTATATGGCTGCTTGGCACTTTTGTATATTAGATCATACATCCCTCTATCTATTAATCTTCTTAGTATAAGCTTGGGGACTACTGTGATCATGATAATAGAAGATTTGAAAACAAGATTTATTCCTACATAAATGTAAAATTAAATTTAGGAAGCTGGTTGTAGTAATTCCCACAAGGCATAAGAAACTGAATTGATGCATGTATCCTAAATTCATACAAATGCAAAGTACATAATCATCATTATATGCCACTGTTTAGTAGTACAAAATTATCGTTAAAACTAATGTTCTATACGTAGAAAGAAATCATTCAACATGGGTATTTTCCTCCTAACTTGAGACACCCTAGAACACTCTATTTTTTTTTTATATACCAAAAATAAATAAATCTAGCAACACATTTCATTACAAGTGATCCCAATAGAAATTAAGTAAATAACCACCTAAAACTTAGATTGTAAATTTCCTAACATGGTAATATACTGATGAGAAAATCTTGCTCTCCTCCCTACCGTAATGGCATCAGGAAGCCTCACGGGGCTCTAGCCATACCCTCGAGCAAGGAATTATTTTCAGCCCCAAGATTGTACATGGGGTCTTTACAAATTTTACAAAAGGGATAAGAATAGCATAACATCAAATTACATGTATTCAAGTTCTCCACTTACCATACAAACATTTCACCTTCTAACAACAATAAACAAGGGAGAATGAGAGTAGGGAAACTTATCTTTTGTTTATATGAGGGGATTGAGCTCTTCCATCATCCTTTCCTCTCCAAGCCAATCTATCTTGAGCACCATATCCTAAGAGGGAGAATCCTCTCCTCCTCTCCTTTTCTCTCCAATCTACACCAAATTTCTCCAAAAGGAGAAGTGGGTAACACCCCACTCATTCTTCCTCTTCAAAATATATAGAAGTTTCATCTTGCAACTCTTGGATGGGGATGTGCAGAGTGTACTTTTCTTCATAAATGAGGTTCTTTTCCTTATCAAATAAAATACATGCACTTGGACAAACCCTACATCTTTCCACCCCATCCTCTCCTCAAAATTCGTCACTCATCATTTTGAGGACTTTGGAGGGGTTAAATCATGTCCTTGGAGCACTATTGTATGCCTACTTGACCCCTACCACTATGGTATAGACCCTAGCAGGTTTATTTTTGAATCCCAACCAAGAAAATTGACCAACAACCCTCTTTAAAGAACCACCTAAGGATCCATCCGATTTTCACACTTGGATAAGGGTTCCTAAACCCTAACACCCATTTACACCTCACATGACACAATTAAACACCCTCACAAAACAAATAACTAAATTATCCCTTTAATATCCACCCTCACACCCTAGTCTACCAACACATTAACTCTATTTCCTTTTAAGCCCCAAAATAAATCAAATACATAACCACAAGGGGATGTCTTTCCCTTTTCTTTAATTGGTTTTCCCTTCACGTACTAGTACCTCACTTTCCTACACATTACCAATGCAATCATTAGCAACAATTGTACATAAAATTTGTTTGCTAGTTAAATATCCCAAGATTTGACCTTACAACCATTCTATTTAATATTCCAATTGTATTCCCTAATTTACACGTGCCTAACATACTCTTGGCAATGGCAATGAAACAAAATGCCAAAAAATACAAGAATATTGCCACATAACCACACTATTTATTTCCCACATCACATATCACCATCTATTCAAGGAAACATATAACAAACTAGGGTTGTATCAATCACACATGAAACAGGGTCTTACATAAAGGTTATGTCAATTATACATCCTTTCGCGTTAGGAATACATCAAGAATGGTGTCAAGATTTATAAAAAATAGATATATTATTTGATTATGATTTGTTGGTATCTACCATATTAGAAAACCTTTAATACTCATTGTCTAAAGGATAAGATCAAGTTTTCAAACTTTCCAACAACCAAAAAAACCCTAAATCAAGATAGGGGAGAGGGGCCCATAGTGGAGCACGGTCCAATAGTGGGGATAGAAGTAGTCCTCAGTGGGCCCCATAGTGGAGCACTTTAATATCCAATTGCAAAACACTTTTTATCCATAAAGTATGCAAAGTGACAAATCATGTGATGCCACATCAGTACACCAATAAAACATGACTTAGTGCACAACTATCGGTCTCACTTTTTTTTTGGGCCTTTTTGGATACCTCAACAAAAAGCATGTTGATGTGGCATCATATTTGATGATGTGGCCCTAAAACAAAATATAGAAGCACATGAGTTGCCAAATAAATTGTTGTACAGAATTGGGAGTGATTTGAAATTTCCACGTAGGATTTTGAGAAAGGCGAAGTTAGGGTGCTCCACTATAGGCCCCTCTCCCCTATCATTTGGAAAAAGGAAAATGCTAAAGTGTAGCTAAGAGTTAATACACACTTGGTTGTTTGAAAATGGAATTAACTATATAAAAAACTAAGGAAAATGACTTATGTACATATAATGCCAATTACAATAGTTAGGAACTTTGAAAATGACTTAATATAATGTTAAATGTGGTTATGTCAAGGCTTTTTTATTTTCTTGAAAATGGAAATGAAAATAAAATGTTATTACTTTTCGTGTGTTGTTTTATTAAGCTATTATTTGTAAAGAATTTTTAAAGTTTATTTTAGTTTAATATATATAATTATAAAATAATTTAGATGAGTTAGATAATAGTTGTGAGAGTGCTAATTGAATAATTAATGTTAAGTTAAAAATTAAATGTGAATAGTATTAAGATATTTAGTTTTATAAATAATAATGAAATAATTTGTTATTGTATAAAATTCTATTTATCTTAAAATTTAAAAGGAATGTTATATATATAATATATATGTCCTTTATCTTCAAATTAAAACAATATATCAACTCTACTATGTTTAGGTACAAATTTAGGTCAAATTTTCAAGTATTGATATATCTTGTATTTTATAGATCTAATTTGATCAAATGTGTACATGTGTGTGTATAACTTGTCAATTTTCAAGGACTAACAATGTTGAAAAATAGCATGGGAAGGCTATTGAATCATTAGGATCAATTTATCCTAAGTCAAATGATGTAGGAGCATCCAAGGTGTAAGAGCAAGCACACGTTACTAAAAATGTTTTTTAACATTTATTTATTTTACATGAATTTTTCAATCTTTCTAGTTGTTTTCAAGAAATTTGTGTCAATTTTATAGCATGATATCTTGTTGCATTTGTACTTTTGGTTCAAGCCTCTAACTAGTGATCACAAACACATTCATCGATTATCCATGTCATATTTCATTGCATTTGGATATTTTACATTGTAGATTGGAATATAATACTAAGTAAGCTTCTTGAATGTTCCATTCAAATTTCATGTATTTTCATCACCACGTCTAGGACTCATGTCCTAAATGACCTTAACTAGACTATTCATTAAATAATGGAAATTTACTCAAATGTTGCACTAAATATTTTAATCCCATGCCAATTTATAAGGTTGCCTATTTGATTTTGGATCCTAAGATAAGTCATATATTGTACATTAGTTTTGAAGAATTTTGTCTTGAGTTACTTTTATGAAGGTGAATCTATACACTATTAAGGTGGCATGCCCAATTTTGAGGTGAACAGAAGATAAAATCATTTAATTTTAGGATAATTGATTCTTATCATATATTTTTATGATGGTGTAGTATGTCTTCATATAGTGCATATAATTCTGCATCCATTTGTGTAAGGTGAATTTTATTATTATTTAAGTACAACTTAGTCAAAGGGAGGAAAATAAGCACACATTAGAGAAGACTAAAGGCAAGAAGATAATTTAATTGAAACTTGAAGTTTGTTTTTTTAAGATCTCATAAGATATATTTTGTAATAAAATGGCTAAGATAGGTCCTAGCATGTATCAAAGTTCTTGAATGATGGCTAGCCTTACTGGTCACAACCTTAACTAGTTCCTAGACACAACTCAACTACAAACTTTGATTGATATGAAGTTAAGATTAAATTTTAATTTTGCATTGATCAAACAATTCCAATGATAGGAAGAAATCCAATTTAAAACATAGAAAGTTTTTTGTCAGGAAACAAAAATAAATATCTGCTATTCATTCTACATTCATTTACAAAGGTTTTGCAATTGATACACATGCAGCCTTTTAACAATCAACTTTCAAAAGGCAATATAAAACTTCAAACATTCAATTGTTCACTTGCTATCTCCTCTACACTTAGATCCTATGGGCACTCATTCACTGCCCAACCCCTTCTCCATTGTCGGACTTCATCATATATGGATGGAAGTCTATTGGTTTCCAATTATCAACCAACATAACTACCCAACCGATCATGACCTTTCTTATTCTCCCTCTGAACCATTGACTTTCACTTCCAACTAACCCCCCCGCAAACTACCAAACTGTCGATTCAAATCCAAACTGACAAGTAACACTATCAAGTTTGGAGAAATAATGACAATAGGAGGTTCGAACATGAGTTTTATGTCGCTTGACAATAGGAGGTTACCAAAACCAGTGACAAAAAGACTTTCAATGAGCAACAACATAAAACAAGGCACCACCAACTAACAACAAGGAAAAACCTACAAAAACCAAATTTCAACAACAAGAAATAAAAATAAAATTTGCAAGAGCAAGATGCCCCTTCATCAGACTTCCCAGGTGGAAAGAAATCATAAGCTCCTACTCATGAGGTTTGTAATTAAGTGGCCTAGTTTATTGATCTCAATCTCAGTGAGCCAAGAAGAATATTCAATGGGATGATTGCTCCATTTGACGAGATACTAAAAATATTCAAGCTTACGGGTCTTCTTCAGCAATTTATTATCTAGAATGCATTCTATTTGTTGTGGAGTAGAGACTGTTGTAGGTTGATTGTCTAAATATGAGATTGTTGTCTTAATTCCATCCTCTACTACATCCACATTATAAGGATATAAATCTGCTACATTGAAAATAGGAGATATATCTAGATCTACAGGTAAGAAAATATCGTATACATTGGCAGAAAATTTCCTAAGAACTTGGCAGGGACCAATTTTCTTCATCTACAATTTATTATATGTTCCTATTGGAAATCTCTCCTTTCAGAGATAAGCCAATACAAGATCTCCAACCTAAAATTGCAATTGTCTCCTCTTTTGATCAACATACTTTTTGTATTGTTGATTGTTGTCTTCTATGTTATGTTTCACCTTCTCTTGAATATCATGAATGACTTGAGCAAAGTTTTCCCCAATTTCACTTCTCTTCTCCATCCCAACAAGCTCATGAAGTTCAAATACACCCCTTGGGTGCATACCATACACCACATAGAAAGGATTAAAACCTGTACTTTTATTAGGAGAATCATTATATGCAAATTCAACTTGTGCCAACATGAAATCCCAACTACTAGGTGAACTTCCAACAAGACATCTTAAAAAATTACCTAGAATTCTATTGATAACCTCGGTCTGACCATATGTTTGTGAATGATAAGAAAAACTAAAATTCAGATATCTTCCCAATTTCTTCCATAGGGTCCTCCAAAAATGACCCACAAACTTAGTATCCCTGTCAGAAATTATACTCCTTGGAATTCCATGCAACCTCACAACTTCTTTAAAGAACAAATTAGCAATGTTAGTGGCATCACTAGTTTTCTTACATGGTATGAAATGCACCATTTTTGAAAATCTATCTTGCACAACAAAAAATGAATCATTTCCCCTCTATGTACAAGGCAAACCCAACACAAAATTCATACTTATTGAATCCCAAGGCCTGGTTGGAATGGGCAAAGGATGATAAAGCCAAACATTTTGGCTTCTCCCCTTAGCATATTGACAAATTTTGCGCTTTTCTACATACTTCCTCACATCTACATGCATCTTAGGCCAATAATGATGAGTGCTCAATTGAAAATAAGTCTTATCCTGCCTAAAGTGACTAGCAAAACTACCATTATGCTTTTCCTTCAACAAATTATCCCTCATAGAGCCTTTAGGGATATACAACTTGTTCCCCTTAAATAACAAACCTTCTTGAATCATGTAGTCTATCCAAGGCTCTCTATTCTTGCAAATAGGATCATGGAAAGTTGCTTATGCTTCCTTAAAATATGCATCTTTTGCATACAATTCCTTCAAACCCCACACTATTAGCTTGTATTTCACATAGTAGAAAATTATTCCTACTTAGAGCATCAACAAATTTATTCATTTTTCCACTCTTATGCTTCAAAACAAAATTAAAACTCTAAAGATACTCAACCCACTTAGCATGTCTTTGATTCAACTTGAGTTGGTTATTGATAAACTGCAAAGCATGATTATCTATATACAAAATGAAATCCTTAGGCAGCAAATAATGTCTCTATTTTTTAAATCTTGAAACAAAGAAAAGAATTCCAAATCATAAGAAGACTACTTCCTTTTTGCATCATTGAGTTCTCACTAAAGAATGCTACTGGTCTACCTTCTTGACTTAGGATTGCCCCAATAGCCAACCCACTAGCATCACATTCCACTTGAAACACTTTGTCAAAATCAAGCAAAGCAAGAATGGGCTGCTCACTTACCTTCTTAAGAAAATCTAAAATTTTCTTTAGTCTCCTTACTCCAAACAAATGGCCTTTTATTCCCCTTAATAGTCTCCAATATGGGTGCCACTACATGACTAAAATTTCTTATAAACTTTCTATAAAAACTAGAAAGACCATGAAAACTCCTTACCTCCATTACACTTCTTGATGTAGGACAATCAAGGATAGCTTGTACCTTTTTATTTTTCCATCTTCAAACCCTCCTTTGACACCACAAATCCCAAATAAACTAGTTCGGTCTACATAAACACACACTTTTTAAGATTGATCAGCAACTTCTCTTCATGCAGCCTCTTCAAAACCTACCTAAAATGTTCTATATGCTCCTCTTTGGACCTACTCAACACCAAGATTTCATCCAAATACACAATCAAAAATTTACCAAGGAATTGTTTCAAAACCTCATTCATCAGTCTCATAAAAGTACTAGGGACATTAGACAATCCAAAAGGCATAACTAGACATTCCAAAAGGCATAACTAGCCATTCATACAATCCATCACTAGTCTTAAAGACTATCTTCCATTCATCCCCGATCTGATTCTTATTTGTTTATAGCCACTTTTCAAATCTATTTTGGAAAAATATATAGATCCACTCAAACAATCCATGAGATCCTCTATCCTAGGTATAGGAAACCTATATCTTATAGTGATCTTATTAATAGCCCTTGAATCAATACACATACACCATTCCCCTCCTTTCTTTGCCACAAGTATTGTGGAAAAAAAAAAGGAATTAGGCTTTCCCTTATCAAACCCTTCTTCAAGAGGTCCTCCACTTGCTTCCTTATCTCCTAATTTTCCATGGGTGTTAACCTATAAGTAGCCTTATTTGGAAGGCTAGCTCCTAGAATCAAATCCATATGCTGGCTAATGCTTCTCATAGGAAGAAATTCATTAGGAAAATCATATGCAACAATATCCATATTCTCATTCAAAATATCTTGTACTTCAATAGGTAAATCATCAAGTTTTGTAGAAGTAATTACACATCTAGGTTTAAGAACCAAAGCAAACCCTGATTCCTCTTCTTTCAAATCATGAAGAAATTCCTTACCACTTACCACCATTACCTTACTACTACTATTGTCCTCTTCTTTCTCTCTTATGGGCAGAAAGGTATGCTTCTCGTCCATCATGCACTGCTTTCCTATCAAATTTCTGATCTTCCAAGCAAAACATGGCACACATCCATTGGCATTGCATCACATAAAACACTATCTTTATAGCTTCCAATCTGAAAATCAACATAGGCCTACTCACTAACCAATATTTGATGACCTTTTTGTAACTAAGACACCTTGTATGGAGAGGGATGTTTAATCCTTTTCAGATTTAACTTTTCTACCATCTCAGTTGCAACAATATTATCTATGCTACCACTATCTATAATGAGTTTACAACATTTACCTTGTGACTTACACTTGGTTTTGAACAATGCTCTCCTTTGACTTGGCTCTTGACTTTATTTTTGTGGCTTCAACAACACCCTCTTGAGCAATAAGGACTCACCTAATTTTGGTTCATCTTTGTGGTGTACTGGGGACCCCACACTTTCTTGATTAGCATGTAAAATTTGATTACTCCTCTCCAATTTTGAATGTCCTTCTTGAGATGACTCAGCACAATCCCAACTCTTGTGTCCATATTGGTTGCACTTAAAGCACTTTCCTACAAACCCTCTACCTCTACCTTGGAAACCACCTTTACCATACGATTTTCCCCCTTTATTTTGGAAACCTCCTCTATCATTAGTTTTTGTTGTACTAGAACTCCCAACTTCCTCTCCTTGATGATGTTGCTGCCCCCTACGGGTTTGTTGTACCCTTCCTCTAAACCCTCTTCCTCTCTTCTTCTCTTGTTGACTTTACTTTCTGTGCAACTTCTCCTCTACCTTTAGGGAAAGTTGATAAGCCTCTTCTAGGCTTCTAGGGGATAGAAGGCTTATTTCATCTTGTAAACTATACTTGAGATCATTCGCATACCAGGCTATTTTCTCCACATCTTCCTCACTATGCCCTAATCTAATTACCAACTTGTAGAATTCCTCCATATAGTCTTTCACAGACATGTCTTTCTGCTTCAAATCCTGTAATCTCTTAAAGAGATTAGTTTGATAATCACTTGGAAGGAATTTGGCCTTCAACTTAGCCACCATTCGATCCCAAGATTTGATCTCCTTATTCTTCCTTCTTCTCTTAGTTTGGACAAAGTCCCACCACATGGCAGTATGACCTTTCAATTTGGTGTAGGAAAACTTCACTCTCCTTTCCTCTGGCACACCCTCATAATCAAAATACTTGTCCAAGTTGTTGATCCAATAAATCAAGTCTTCTCCATTTAGGCTTCCTGCATAAGTTGGCACCTCTACCTTTGGTTTAGAACCCACGTTCATGACTGTTCTTAGTAGTCTATCCTCAAATCCATCTTGCTTCTCTCCCTTTCCTTCCTCGTCATCTTCTCTTTGTTGTTCTTCTTCTCCATTATCACTTTCATCCTTATCAGGTGTCCCTCTTCTTTGTGCCCTTTCCAAGGAATCCATCCTCTCTATCAGATGCTGCAACAACTCATCACCATGCCCTCTTCTGCCTCTTCCATGGGCTCCACCTTTGCCCATCCTTCTTGGAGGTATTTTGTTCACACTCTTGTTACTTTCAACTACAGGCTCTGATACCAAATTATGTCTAGCCTTACTAGTCACAACCTTAACTAGTTCCCAAACATAATTCAACTGCAAACTTTGATTGACAAGAAGTTAAGATTAAATTTCAATTCTGCATTGATCAAACACATCCAGTGATAGGAAGAAATCCAATGTAAAACATAGACATAAATTTTCTATCAGGAAACAAAAATAAATATCCACTATTCATTCTACATTAATTTACAGAGGTTCTGCAATCAATACACATGCATCCTTTTAACAATCAACTTTCAACAATCAATATAAAACTTCAAACATTCAATTTTCCACCTACTATCTCCTCTGCACTTGGATCTTGTGGACACTCATTCAATACCCAACCCCTTCTCCATTGTCGGCCTTCATCATATATGGAAAATAGTTGATTGGTTTCCAACTGTCGACCAACACAACTGCCCAACTAATCATGACCTTTCACATTCTCCCTCTAAACCATCGACTTTCACTTCCAAATACCCCCCCAAAACTACCAAACTATCGATTCAAATCTGAACTGACAAGTAACACTGTTGGGTTTGGAGAAATAATGGCGACATGAGGTTTGAACATGAGTTTTTTGTTGCTCGATGACATGAGGTTACCAAAAGCAGCGATAGAAAGACTTTCAATGAGCAACAATAGAAAACAAGGCACCACCAACTAACAACAAGGAAAAACCTACAAAAACCAAAATTTCAACAACAAGAAATCAAAATCAAAATTGCAAGAGCAAGATGCCCCTGCATCATTGAAGTTGTGTCCTATTTGGTTTTGAATTCATAAATTAGTTCTTCAATTATTTGTATGAATTTATATATTTTATTATATATTGTTTTGGAGTTTTATCACTTGTTACATGGTTAGATAGTCTTCAGTTAGAATCTCTAATATTGACTCCAATATATTCTATCAAAGCTATTTTTTTAATACTGAGAGAGATCATTAGATGGAATTTGAATTTTAAAATGAGAAGAGTGCAGAGAATCTTCTAGCACTAATTTTTTAGTTAGAAGATTCCTTGGTGTGTCTTTTGACATTAAATTGTTGGGTAGATAGTTCAGATGTATTGTGATTTGATTGCGAAGAGACCTCTAATTGTGAGGTATTCAACTGTAGATCTATAATTTAAGACGCATCTTAGAAGGATGGGTATAGGAGATGTTGTTTCTATGTTATAAAAAAAATTGAAGAAATGTTTAATATGATGGGAATATGTAGGTATGGTTATGGTTAAATATTATCAAAGAATATAGGAGTCATAACCCTAATACTGACGAGTGGTAATGAGAAAGAATAAAATTTCAACTACTTGAACATATCACAATGGAAGAAGAAGATAAAGAAGAAATAATGGTGAAGGCCATCTCCATTATTGGTAAGAAAACTAGAGTTGGTATCCCTAATTATGTTGATATTATAAATCTTGAATAATTAATTAATATGATAACTAATTTAGAAGAACATTTTAAATATGAGGAAATTATTGGTCTTGATAAATTTAAGATTACAAAGA
The DNA here is from genome assembly GCA_007258455.2 of Sequoia sempervirens. Taxonomy (NCBI): domain Eukaryota; kingdom Viridiplantae; phylum Streptophyta; class Pinopsida; order Cupressales; family Cupressaceae; genus Sequoia; species Sequoia sempervirens. The sequence continues at coordinate 3,180 of VDFB02195788.1, read as the reverse complement.
TATAGTGTAATTTCCTAAAAAATTTCATTAGGAAATTAATGTACAAAACATTGGTAACAAATTATTAACATTATATTGTAGCATGCACATATCATAACTCATGCTCACATAGATGATATCAAAAATAAATAACATCATATGACTACAGAAAATGATGATACTACCAAGGCCATCATGGAACAATTTCTACAACACCAAATATAATCGCATCAATAAAATACTTACACAACCATCATGGATTAACATTGACATAATGAAGAATAAATTAAAATCATTAGTTAAAATGTCAAATTTATTTCATGTCCAATTACATGATTGAGCACTACTAACAACATATATATTTCATGTATCAAGAAGCATATGTATCAATGAAAATGAGATGAGGACATACATTTTATCAATGCTTTTTGGTTTAATTATAATATTGCATCCCTTAGCTTATTCAACTAGGTTAATCAATTCCATTTTAAACCAAATGAACTATAATGCTTAATTAAATATTTCAAGTCAATATAGGTGATTTCAATATCAACATATTTTAAAGGAAAATATATAAAAAATATTATTATCATTACATGAATCACAACTAACATATAATATCATGTGAGTATATGTCAAAATAAGATCTATAAACCACTTACCTAGAAGAGTGCATATAAATCCTAATGACATCAAATAGGGACTTTCAAACATTGAAATTTTCAATCCAAATTATTAATCCAAATCAATTAACAATTATTGAATAACTAAAAGATGTATTTAGATCCCAAGCATGAATGGAACATACTTTAATACAACATTGATCCAAATACATAGTTACATTATTTATGATTTCATCCTTCTAACATGAAATCTCAATGGTGATCAATACCACCCAACCATTTGGGACCTTAAGTTCCACCCCTCTAAACTAAGATAAGCTCGACATAGTTATTAATCACATTCATGCCATACATAAGATTGACCATAATCAAGAACACATCATAGAAAGTTTTCTCAACCAAAGGATGGACTAAAAAATTTCAAACAAGTGAGGATGATTTGTCTAGTCTAGGATATAGGAGCGGCATTTCCTTGATTCTCCAATATTGATTTAGAACTAATTATACTTTTGATCTCAATAGAAAGCATATGTTTTAGTAATGTTTTGCATATGTATGCAATACACCCTCTTTCTAATGCCCCTTTGATAAATTGTATGATTAAGCTTAACTCTTTATTAATATGTACAAAACCATTTTCCAAATGGTGCATTAGATTAATCTTTTGTTTATTATTAATATATAACACACTTTTTAGATGTTTCATAAAATAATATGAATTCTCTACTACAATTTGACATATATCATATTTCAAATATTGCATCCCACAATTAAATATCAAGATGTCACATGTCCTCTTTCAACTGTGGCATCTTACATTTAGATCTATCTAGTCCATGTCCTAATATCCCTATCTTTCTACCACACATTTTAAGGAAACTAGATTATGTAATAAGCCCTTAGAAGGAAAAGGTAAGTTTTACACATGAACACACATCCCAAGGGTTATCGTTAATTCCTCTAGAAAATTTCATGTTTCTCCAAAATAACATCCCAAAATTGTTACCAATTCTAAAAGTAATTGATTAAGTATTTTCTAAGAATCCTTCAACATTGATGAACCTTAAAATGTTTTTTAAAATTAAAACTTAACAATTCAAAAATCCAAATATTAGGGTACTACACTTTTTAAGTTACATAAATTTTATGAGAAGTTTTCAAGGGTTTAGAGAAAAGGTACATTTTTAATGAAAACAAGAAAAAATCCTAATTAAAATTCTAACTATATCTTTTTTTTAAATCTATTTGACATCCCAATTATGCATTCATATAACTTCCAAAAAGTTACACGTTTGGATATAAATTAGATTTTTAAGAATTTAAAATCTCCAAACTAAAATTTACCTACCATAATAAAATTGAATTCTAAACCAAATCCCCAAAAATCAATTATACAAAAAGCAACAAAATAATTTCTTGCAACAATAGTTCAATCCATTTTATTTTATTTCCAACAATTTAAAAATTAAACAACAAGATAAATATGTCCCAAGAGTAATTGCAAACAACGGAGTTGCTAATCTTCATTCCACCGACCAAGCCAACCAATCTTCATAACAATCCAATATTTCAAGTTGAAAGAATTACTTTCTAATATTTTTAAGCAATCTAGGGTTTCAAGATACCCTTTTCTCTCCTTTTCTCTCATTTTCTCTACAAATTTTGTCCAAATTGATTAATGAAATGAACAACACTTTTTGGATACAACTTGAGTCCAAATTCATAAAGCTAAATTTCTTCACATTGCAAAATAACTAGATATTCTAACAAGGAACTAATATCTAAAAGATGACCTTATAACTTTCTCTAATAGGTCTTTTTTAGCTTACAGGAAGTCACAATTACCCCCGTGATATATATAACCAAAATCTAATATATTTTTGCATATATACTAAAAATAATAATTCATTACATATTTAATTACCATTTTAAAAATCCAAATGACCCCCTTTATTTCCTCATGAACATCATACCATTTTATTAATATTTTTTTAATAATTTTCACACATAGAAACCATAATATATGCAAGAATTAATAAAGGCATGAAAGGAATGAACACACACAAATCTTACATAAATATGGATCCAAAATCATGCACTCAATTCAAATGTTTTGCTATTTTTGATATCACATCTTATTACTTCACATAAAGAAAAAATGAGTTTACAATGCCAAACAAACCATATGACCACCTTGGATTAACCATTATTGATATTTTACCTATGCCTACACACTCAAGTCAAATATTACATGCATTTATCTAATATGTAATGATAGCCAAAGTACATAATGAAATTAACCAATTAACATATAATCCGTGTTTACACAATAATATTTCAATATTATTATAGACACCTAAATCTAACTAACATATTGCTACCAAAACATCACCACTTTCCATCATTAGGTATCATTAATCATTATTTTGCATTTAATTAAATAATTTTATTATTTGATTAAATTATCTATTTCATCACTTTTCCTTTATATTGATTAAATAATTAACATTATTTAATTGATTTACTAATTATTCTTCTTTCCTAAATTTAATTAAATGATTCATTATTATTAATTAAT
>VDFB02195787.1:0-46315 GCA_007258455.2 Sequoia sempervirens | reverse complement strand
ATTCTTTGCCTAGCATAGAAGTTCTGACATGGTATCAGAGCCATAGCTTTACTGGGCAGTCAGTTTTTAAAGCCTTAGCTTTGTCCTAGGTGTGCAGAAACAAAATCTTTGTTTCTGGGTATTTGTGAAAGCCTTAGATCTTATCTGGGTATTTTTAGTTTCCCCCATTTAGCAAAAATGGCTGGAGGAGACAATAGGAGTTGGCAGCAGCCACCTATTTTTGATGGTAGAAATTATGATGTTTGGGCAAAGAAAATGAAAACCATTTTTATTGCAAATGATTTATGGGAACTTGTTGCAAATGGGTTCACAGATGTGACTGACCCAACTACATTTACAGCATTGAGCAATGCTCAAAAGAACTAGTTGAAGGAGACACAGAAGAATGATGCAAAATCCCTCAGTCTGATTGAGGCAGCCTTGACAGAGGCTATCTTTCTCCGAATAGCAGTAGCTACTTATGCAAAAGAAGCATGGGAAACACTTCAAACCACCTGCAAAGGATCTGAGAAAGTTAGATCAGTCAAACTCAGCTGCAACGGAGAGAGTTTGAGACCATGCAGATGAAGGACAGCGAGTCCATTATAGATTTTCACACAAGGGCAGCCACTTTGATTAACTAGCTGAGGATAAGTGGTGAAACTTTGGAAGAACAGAAGATTGTGGAGAAGATATTGAGAAGCCTTCCCACAAAGTTTGATCCGGTAGTGATTGCCATTGAAGAGGAAAAAGATCTCACAAATTTGTCAGTTGATGAGCTGATGGGTTCTCTACAAACCCATGAGCAGTGCCTAAATAGGTCTACAACCTCCTCCCAAGAACAAGCTTTTAATGCTCAATCAAATGCAAGAGGAAGGGGGAGAGGTAGAAAAGGCTCCAGACGTGGTAGAGGAAACTCTAGACGTGGAAATGATGGTGATGAAAGCTCAGCCCGAGCAAGCAGTCATGAGGGGGCGACCAGCTCCCAAGGAGGAAAAAAGAATAGCAGTTCTTATCATAAAAAGAATAAAAGAAATGTGCAGTGCTACAATTGTCAAAGGTATGGTCACTATGCAAGTGATTGCAGGAAAAAACGTGACCAAGGGAGTCAGAATGCACATGTTGCTGACTCAAATGTGGTTGGAAATGAAAGATAGTCACAATTGTTCATTGCATGTAACCTTGCAGAACAGAGCAGCACTAAAGTTTGGTACTTGGATAGCGGCTGCAGTAACCACATGAGTGGTAACAAAGACTTGTTTGCCTCCATTGATAGCAGCGTGAAGTCTGAAATAAAAATAGGGAACAATGAGATGGTTCCAGTCATGGGAAAAGGCATGGTATGCCTACAAACCAAGCATGGTGATGAAAGACAAATATATGATGTCTTCTATGCCCCAGGATTGAAACATAACCTCTTGAGCATTGGACAGATGGTCCAAAATGGGTATAGAGTGCTGATGGAGAAAGGGGAATGCATCATCTATGATAAAGATGGAAGCAAAAGAGTTATGGCAGCGGTTCAAATGACACAAAATCGAATATTTCCTCTCAAGATGCAAATCTCAGCATAGTCAAAAGGCCTGCAACAATCAGCCTTCAAAGCAGCCATTCAAGATATCTCCAAGCTATGGCACCTCAGGTATGGACACTTAGGTTACTCTGGTTTGAGTCTTTTGTCCAAGAAAAATATGATAGATGGTTTGCCAAAAATTGTAGAGCCTAATGTTAGATGTGAAGCTTGCATTTTGAGCAAGCAACAAAGGCAACCTTTTAATTCAGGCAACTCTATAGGGGCTAGAGCACCATTGGAGTTGGTGCACACTGACTTGGTAGGCCCTATGCAAAATCTGTCTTTTGGCAAAAGTAGATTTTTTATGACCTTTATAGATGATTACAGCCGTAGGACATGGGTCTATTTTTTGCAGCATAAGTCTGAAGCATTTGACAAGTTTTTGTTATTTAAGGCCCAGGCTGAAAAGGAGAGTGGACACTTTATTAAGGTCCTAAGGTCAGATCGTGGAGGAGAGTATACCTCCAATCAATTTGTAAATTTCTGCAGGAAAAATGGCATCAAGAAGGAGCTCACAGCCAGTTATACTCCGCAGCAAAATGGAGTGGCTGAAAGGAAAAACATGACCATTGTGGAGATGGCAAGGAGCATGATGAAAGCAAAGGGACTCCCTATCGAATATTGGGGAGAGGTTGTAGCAACAGCTGTTTATCTAATAAATAGAAGTCCAACGAAGGCAGTCCGTGATAAAATCCCTCAAGAGGCATGGACAAAATAAAAGTGGTCAGTTGAGCACTTGAGAGTGTTTGGGTGTGTAGCCTATGCACACGTGCCTAAAGAAAATAGGCAGAAATTGGATGACAAGGGTGAAAAGTGTATTTTCTTGGGCTACTGTACAGAGTCCAAAGCCTATCGGCTATATAATCTGGTCACCAAGAAGGTAATCATCAGTAGGGACGTGGAGTTCCTAGAAAATGAGTCGTGGGATGGAAAAGTTGACAGCAATACTAATATTTCTGTCTCCATACCCCTTAAGGATGAAGACGCTGCAGAGTGCAGATGCGTCGAAAACCTACAGGAAGCTGACAGTTCAGAAAACAGCAGCAGTAGCTCCGGAAATTCTCAGCAAAGAAGGAGCTCCGAAAACTTCCAGCAGGGAAGATGCTCTGAAAACTTTCAACAGGAAAGTTGCTCTGGAAACCTACAGCAGCAGACTTCTTCATCAGGCCAGCAGCCAAGCAGCTCCGGAAATTCAGACCCCACTCTCGCCTCCCTAGTGCCAAGAAAGACTAAGATTCTAAGGGAGATCTACCAAGGTGAAAGGTATGATGAAGCTTTTAATGAGAGTGTAAATTTCGCATTATTTTCTCATAGTGATCCTATTTATTTTGAGGAGGCTGTAAAAGAACAGAAATGGTGTGAAGCCATGGATGAGGAGATAGATGCAATAGAAAGAAACAAAACATGGGAGCTCACTGATTTACCCAAAGGGAAATCAGTTATTGGTGTCAAATGGGTCTACAAGACCAAATGTAATGCCGAAGGAAGAATAGAAAGGCATAAGGCAAGATTAGTTGTCAAGGGGTACAAACAGCAGTTTGGGAGAGATTATGATGAGACTTTTTCCCCTGTTGCAAGGATGGAGACCGTGCGGGCAGTCATTGCAATTGCAGCCCAACACATGTGGAAGGTTTATCAAATGGATGTGAAGTCCGCCTTCCTCAATGGAGTCTTAAAAGAAGAGGTATATGTGGAGCAGCCCTTTGGATATGAAGTTTCAGGTAAAGAACACAAGGTATATAGGCTGAAGAAAGCTCTTTATGGGCTGAAACAAGCTCCACGGGCATGGTACAGCAGGATTGACTCATACTTGATGAGCAATGGCTTTAGCAAAAGCGATGGTGAGCCCACTCTTTACATCAAGGCAACAAATGGTAAGGTTTTAATTGTTGTCTTGTATGTAGATGATTTAGTATTTACTGGGGATGATGATTTCCTCATTGTTGATTTTAAAGATGCCATGAAAAGAGAGTTTGTAATGACAGATTTAGGACTCTTAAGATATTTTCTAGGCATAGAGGTCCAACAATTGGATAATGGCATCTTTATTTCACAATCAAGTTATGCCAAACAAATCTTGAAAAGATTTAGGATGTTGGACAACAAAGCAGCCCCAACCCCAACAACTACAGGTCTGAAGTTGAGTAAAGAGGACAACAACAATAATGTTAACCCAACCCTCTATAAGAGCATGGTTGGAAGCCTCATGTACTTGATAGCTACGAGACCAGATTTAATGTATGTGGTAAGCCTAATTTCTAGGTTCATGGAGCAACCTAAGGACACACACTGGCAAGCAGGTAAAAGGATTCTCAGGTATGTCAATGGCACAAAAAACTATGGCATAATGTATACCGCCTCTAATGAGTTTCAGCTGGTTGGGTACACTGACAGTGATTGGGCAGGAAATGTGGATGATAGAAAGAGCACATCCGGGTATGTTTTTCACTTGGGTTCAGGAGCAGTTTCATGGGCTTCCAAGAAACAACCGATTGTTGCTTTATCCACAGCCGAAGCAGAATACATAGCAGCGAATGCAGCAACATGCCAAGCTGTATGGCTAAGAAGGATCTTAGCAGATTTGAGAGAAGAACAAGAGGATGGAACAATAATTTTCTGTGACAATGTTTCATCAATTGTCTTGACCAAAAATCTTGTGTTTCATGGAAGAAGCAAACACATTGAAATTAGGTATCATTTTATCGTGAGAATTGGTTGAGAATAATGAAAATTAAAAATGGCATTTTGAGGTCGTGAGTAGCGCCTCGATATTTTTATAAAGGCTTCGTCAAAGAACCTTTGAGCACCTCAAGATATAGGTATTGGTGTGCAGACGCGCCAAAATTTCAGTTCGGGGAATAGATAGAGGAAGAAAAGGCCGGAACTTCAAGCGCATGCCTAGAAATGAAACAAAGGAAAACAGTTTTGCCTTTAAAATTTTCACCGAAGGTTCAAACTTTATGGTGATGCGCCAAAAAGTTTCTCAAGTAAGAACAAGTTTGTAATCGGAAACTTTTATGGCGATGCGCCGGAAGTTTCGCAGAGTGTTGAAGAGCAGGAAATTTTGCGCTGGAAACTTTGCTCCGGAAGTATTGCGCCGAAAGTTTCCAAATAATGATGAAGAGTAGAAAGACTCAAGATTAAGGGGGAGTGTTGGAAATATTAATCTTGAGCAGCCAACGGAAAGATGCAATAAATGCACTGTTAGATGAAAATAAATCAGATTTTTTTCCCCCTTGCCATGTCTGACATTCTTGCTATCCAATAATTACATTCTGGCAGTAATTTATTATTGGTAGGTGAGTTCAAATTTTGAGCGGCAGTTTTTTGTGTATTGGCTGAAAAGCCAAAAGTAGAATTGAATGCATATTTTGTGTAAGTAAGTAGACAGAAGTTTTCCTCCGGGTGACGTAAAGAGGAATGTTTAGGAGTATCTCGTCGCGAGCAAAGTTGGTGCTTTCCCATACTGCAACTTTAAGCTATCCCACATGGAGCAGCAGCGCAGAAGCGTCAGTGCACTAGAAAAATGCACAACTTCTGTAGTATACGTGTACAGAGCTTTTGCTCTAAATATTTTTATATGTAAACAGTTTTTTGAATGTAATCTTTTTCTGAGTGAAATAGAATATTGAAAATATTTCTGTCTCCTTGTGTGTCTGTCTCCTTCCCTTGATACACTTCCATTGTAATGTGTTTCATTCTTTGCCCACAATAGGAGTTTATTTTTCAACCCTCCAAAGCTCCCATTTTTTAGGGCTGTCAATGACAAAATGTTCTCACTCACAATTGCGCAACACAAATAATGTCTTCTGAGAATCGGATTAGACAAGATTTCTCCATCGTTTCTCCATTTGTGAGGTTGCTAGCAAATATTTACAGTTGCTAATTGCATTGGTTGGAAGATTTTGAATCGTTTGTTACTTCTGTGCATATCGGGCAATCATGGCAGACCGCATTTGTTTGAGGCGTCCTATCAAACAATTCACATGCCTTGTCTACGTGTGTTACTGTAATAGACAGTTACAATTCACTTTCCAGCTCTGATATCTCACTTAATTGTGCTTAGATGGACTTCAATACCCTGTTCGAAAGCTCCTTTTTTGGCACAAGCTGGAAGCTTTTTAATGTACGTTAAAACTCACATGCTCATTCACAATATACCAAATACATTGTACTTTTTACGAGTATATAATGTACAATTATTATACTTTAATGAATTCACACTACAATTTACATTTACTTTAAATATACTGTTCTTGTTCCATGATTGATATATGTTTTTGTTTTTATTCTTCATTTGGTTCCTAACAAAGAGTTCTTACAAATAGAATCTCCTAAATTTTATAATAATACACAATTTAAAAATTTCTTTTCAAATAAAATTTCTTAAATTTTAATGTCTAACATTTTCAAGAATATTGGACTAATGGTTTTGGCTTTAAAGTTGTTAGTGTTGATGGGGACTAGCTACCCATAATTGAATGAAATGTATTCCTTATATTTAAAAAGTAACAAATCATGTGATGCCACATAAGTGTACCAATGAAACATGACTTAGTGCATAATTATCTGTCTCACTTTTTTTTGGCTTTTTTGAACACCTTGACAAAAAGCATGCTGCTGTGACAATCATGATGTGGCCTTGAAACCTTAGTTATAAACAACTAGCTTGTCAATTAAGCCACTGTAAAAAAATTAAAAGTGATTTGAAATTATCACATACTGGATCTCCCTTATTTTATATAAATTTCAATTTATCTCATAACAAATTATTTGTAGAGGGCTCCACAACATCGGTGCCTAGAAGCTTCTACCTCTGATTTTTAAACAACCATTCTTCTTTGATTAGCAATGGCTGACGCCATCTGCACATATACAAAAGGCGTCCATATCTGCAGGAAATGACAAATCATATTGGCTTCGCGTATCTTGTTTGCATTTGCATTGATGAATTGGGAAAGTGTAGGACACTGCACAAGGGAATCGTTTGGATTCGTCAAGTCCAGCTTACCCAATATGATGTCAGCCTGACTGCAAGAACTTCAAATATTCCTGAACATATGACAAACAAATACATGTACTCCGTATAGACCCATGTGAATGATGTCTGCAGAAAATGAAAGTGCTGTAAAAACCTGTGGAGACCTTAATGAATTGCTGGATCACATCCCCATTTCCTTATTTCAAATTTTGATGAATTTTGATGTCAGAAAAGATGACAGTTCCTAAAGTAGGGGGTTCTCAATGGCTGGAACAAATAGAGAACACACAAAAGCATGGAGAAGAACAAGGCATAGCATCTCATGTGCATCTATACATCTTCACCATACCAGAGCCCCTGCGTGTTGAAAGGCCAGATGCTTATATGCCACAGGTAGTTTCTCTTGGTCCTTACCATCATCTTAAACTTGAACTGTTTGAGTCTGAAAGATATAAATCGAAGCTTACTATCCAAGTTGAAAAAAAAGCAAAGGGAGGGACTTTTGAGGATTTGGTTAAAGATCTGATTAGTATTGGAGGGGACATAAGGAACAGCTATAATGATCAAATTGAGTGTGGAGATGAAGTAATAGGGTGGATGATGGCTCGAGATGCTGTGTTTATTCTGGAGTTTATTGGCTGTTATAACCAATATGAAAGCCGTAGAATTCAACGGACAAACCCTTATTTTCAGAATATGGAAGCTGTTTTTAATCCAGAAAGAAAGAGCCCTTTATTCTTCCCACTTCAGGCTGATATATTTAAGCTGGAGAATCAAATCCCACTTTTCGTTTTGAAAAAAGTTTTGCAATGGCAGACTGGTTCAGAAAGTCAAGCTTTAACCAGGCTTAATATGACAATTTCAAGTGCCTGTAAAAATTTCTCCCCTTTCGTGCATGTTGGGGATTCTTATCGTTCTGTTACAAGAGAATACTACAATGGTTTGGTTGATGAAAGGCATATACTGGAATGCCTTTATAATTTCATCGTTCCGAAGGAAAATCTTTCTCAAACTAATGCACCCGTCGGAGATAATTGTTGGTTTTAGGAGAATCCACTTCCAGGTACATAGGATTTCAACACAACCATTTCATTAACAAAGTGGCTTTTTAATATGCAGAACAAAAACAGAACATTTCATTGCTTCAGCAATATCAAACCATAAACAAGTCACTGTATGAAAATAACTACATTTACCAGATATATTGCACAGTCAAGTCAGAAATAGCAAACTGCATCATATTAGCACATTTGTCTTAAAGAAACTTTAATATAAAATAGTGCTTAAAAAGATTCTGACCAGGACAATGATATATTAATATAGAGACTTGTTTCAGCCAGCATCTGGACATAGACAGCAGCACAACATACATCCTACAGGACCCTGTTCACCTGCACCTAGCAGAACCGCTTCCATACCAAAAAAGGAATGTTTTTCTATAATATAAAACCCCTGTTTTCGTACAGTTACGTGGAGCTTTAGGGGAAAATCTATTAACAAATCTCTTGCACATTACAAGTGTCAAAAACCGTATTTACATCCCTCATATACATTAAACATTTGGGTAAAATGAGGACAGCAAAAATATTAACTGGGAACCAAACTTGGGCAGTGGAGAATGCAACGTGTCTTCCTCAACCTGCTGTGCTGGAATTAAGCATTAATGCTTTCAATCTCCCCAATAATGCTTAATGTGCAAACACCAATCATTTGCCTTAACCTTTCAAAAATCTCTTTTGAAATTGCCTTGGTAAGTATGTTAGCAATCTGATCATTGGTTTTGCAAAACTTCAATTCAATCTGTTCCTCAGCCACTAGATTCCTAATAAAGTGATATTTGATATCAATATGTTTTGTTCTATTATGAAAAACAAGATTTTTAGTGATGGCAATTGTTGAGTTATTGTCACAGTATAACACAGTTGGCATATTTTGTTTTTGTTTTAAATCTGTTAAGACTCTTCTTAGCCATACTGCTTGGCAGGAAGCTGAAGTTGCAGCAATGTACTCAGCTTCAGTTGAAGACAAAGAGACTAAAGATTGATTTTTTGAAGACCAAGAAATGACACCTGAACCCAAGGAAAATACATAACCTGAAGTGCTTTTTCTGTCAATAATCAAACTAGTCCAATCACTGTTTGTAAATCCAATTAAACCAAAATCATTTACAAGAGCATACCAAATGCCAAAATTGCTAGTATCCCAAACATATCTCAGAACTCTTTTCATTGCACAAAAATACATCTTGCTTGGATTTTGCATGAACCTTGAAAGCAAACTAACAACAAACATGATATCTGGTCTAGTAGCTGTTAAATACATAAGGCTACCAACTAGACTCCTGTACAATGTTTCATCTACTTTTTCAGACCCATCATCCTTAACCAATTTTTCACTCATGTTCAAAGGTGTATTCATCGGTTTGAAATTCATCTTGAATTTATCAAGTAAATCATTGACATATTTACTTTGTGAGATGAAAATGCCATCATTTTGCTTTCTTACCTCTATCCCAAGGAAATAATGCATTAACCCCAAATCTGTCATTTCAAATTTAGACTTCATTACATGTGTCTAAACTCATTCATTAACTCTTCACTATTCCCTATGTATATTAGATCATCTACATATATACATATGATAATTAAATCACCTAAACTCTAATATTTCACATATAATGTGGGCTTATTTTCACTCTTTTTAAAACCATTTTTCTAAAAATAATTATCTATGCTACTATACCAGGCCCTAGGTGCTTGCTTGAGCCCATAAAGTGCCTTTTTTAACCCATAGACCTTTTGTTCTTGTCCTACAACTCCATAACCAAGTGGTTGTTCTACAAACACTCCTTCACTTAGATAACCATTCAAAAAAGCTTATTTAACATCAAACTGATAAACTTTCCACCTGTGTTGAGCAGCTAATGATAAAACAGTTTTGATGGCATCTAATCTAGCAACTGGAGAATAGGTTTCAATGCAATCAATACCTGGCTGTTGAGAAAATCCCTTTGCCACCAATCTTTCTTTATGCCTTTCAATAGACCCATCAACTTTATATTTAGTTTTGTAAATCCATTTTAGCCCAATAACATCTTTTTCAGGTGGAAGGTCAACTAGTTCCCATGTCTCATTTTTTTCAATTGAAGCAATTTCTTCGTTCATGGCTTTAATCCACACTTCATGTTTTATAGCCTCCTCAAATTTTCTTGGCTCAACTTGAATATGAGATAATAAAGCAAAATTTACAGCTGCATCAAGACTAGTAGTTCCTTCATAAATTTCTTTAAGACTTTTTACCTTTCTTGGAGGACTAGAGCTTGGACTAGGTGGAGAAGGTGGTGTGCTCAAAGAGGATGGTAGTGTAGGAATTGAGCTACTACTTGAACCATGAGAAGATGGGACATCAAGTTCTAAATCAATGATCTTTTGCTTTTCCTCATTCAACTTTTTAGTCCATTGCCAAGCTTCACTTTAAGCAAAAATAACATCTCTACTAACAATCAACTTTTCACTTACCAGATTATACAAACAATAACCCTTTGTATCCTCACAATACTGAATGAAGATACATTTCTCACTCTTGTCATCAAAATTTTTCCTTTTTTGTTCAGGTATGTGAGCATAAGCAATACATCCAAACACTCTTAGTATGCAACCCCAGGTTTTTTCCCACACCATGCCTCATAAGGTGTCATTTTTTTACACTTTTGGTTGGACACCTATTCAACAAATAAACTGATGTAGCAACAACTTCAACCCAAAAAGTATTTGGCAGACCCTTCGCTTTTAGCATGCTTCTAGCCATTTCCACAATGGTGTAGTTTCTATGTTCAACAACTCCATTTTGTTGAGGAGTATAACTTGCAGTCAATTTCCTTTGAATTCCATTAGTTTTGCATAAATCTTGAAACTCATTAGAGGTGAATTCTCCCCCTCTGTCTGAACGCATCACTTTAATAGGACAACCAATTTGTACACTAGCCTCGAATTGTTGAAACTTGCTAAGAGCTTCTGATTTTTCTTTAATGAAGTAAACCCAAGTCCTTCTGCTGAAATCATCCACAAAGATTAAAAAATATTTATTCTTACTAAGAGACAATGTCTGCATTGGACCACAAATATTAGTATGCAACAATTTAAGAGGCACTTTTTCTCTCCAACCTCTTCCTGTTGGGAAGGAATTTCGATGTTGTTTTCCAATAATGTAACCCTCACATACTTGATCATTATGAGAAATGACTGGTAGCCCTTTCACCATATTCTTTTGAAAGAGTAATTTAAGTCCTCTAAAATTTAAATGTCCATATCTAGTGTGCCATAACCAAGATTGGTCCTTGTAGTTAATTCTAAAGACTGGAGTTTCACTATATGCAAGTGTCAAAGGAAATATCCTATTATGCAACATACCAACTTTTGCCACTAAATGATTATTTTTTATTTTTTCACAAATAACACATTCATTGTTGTCAAATGTTGTTGAATAACCCTTTTCAACAAGTTGTCCCATGCTCAACAAGTTATGTGCTAGCCCAGGAACATACAAAACATCATTGATATACCTTTCTTGACCCTACTTTTCTTTGACTACAATAGTTCCTTTACCTAAAACTTCAACTTCTTCATCATCACCAAGTCTCACATGTGTTTTGAAGGACTCATCCATAGTTACAAAAATATTTTTATTTCCTGTCATGTGGCTACTACAGCCACTATCCAAAAGTCATACTTTTTCTTAGGCTTCCTTTATGGCATTGCAAGCAAGGAACAAGCTAGTATCTAACCGTCCTTTTTCTTCAGAAAAATGTGCACGTTGTTTGTTCTTTTTCCAGCAATCTCTTTCAAAATGTCCAAACTTTTTGCAATAATGGCACTGTACATGTGATTTATCATAACTTGAATTTCCTTTTTGTCCATCACTAGAGTTTCTTCCTCCAAAATAATCTCTACTTTGCCCAGTGCTAGTGCCTCTATTGAAATAATTGGTTCTTCCTCTAAACTTTTCTGCATTCCTATGAGATGTCTCTTCTAATCCTTTTTCCTTTTTCTTTGAGATACTATCTTGGTTTGGAAGGCCTATTCAATTGGTTTTTCAACAGGCCTATTTAATCTTTGTTCATGAAGAGACCCCATAAGATCATTTACAGAAAGAAGAGCTAAATCTTTTGACTCTTCAATAGCAACCACTACAAGATCAAATTTGGGAAGGAGATATCTCAAGATTTTTTCCAAAATCTTTTGATCTACCAAAATTTCTCCATGGGATCTAATCTAATTGACCAAACCCATAACCGGTGTAAAAAACTCTTGCAAAGATTCTAACTCTTTTATAAACAAGTTTTCAAAGTTTCTTCTGAGCATCTGAAGTTTAATTGTTTTCACTTTATCTGTTCCTTGATAAACATTTTGCACCAAATCCTAGGTTTGTTTGGATTTAGTAGTTGCAACAATACTAGAAAAAATTGACTCATGTATAGCCTGTTCAATAATAAACAAGGCTTTTGAGTCTTTTTTTTTGTTTTCCTTCAATTGATCTCTTTATGCTTGAGTTAAGGCTGCAAGAGCTTGAGCATCTGCAGGCTCTATAAACCCTTGTTCTACCAACTCCCACAAATCTTGGGATATGAATAAAGTTTTCATTTTTATACTCCAAAAATCATAATTTTCTCCATTAAACATAGGGATTTGAGGGTGGCTTAAACTTGAACCATTAGTAGCCATTAAGTTGCAACTCACTCAATCTCCTCACAGTATTTTTTTACTTCTCTGCTGAGAATAAACCCACCTAACTTTTGAATGCTCTTAAAAAGCACATACAAAATTCTGATTTCTTGATGCTCTAATACCATTGTTGGTTTTAGGAGGAGAATCCACTTCTAGGTATATAGGATTTCAACACAACCATTTCATCAACAAAATGACTTTTCAATATGCAGAGCAAAAGTAGAGCATTTTAGTGCTTTAACAATATCAAACCATAAACAAGCCACTATATTAAAATAACTACATTTACCAGATATATTGCACAGTCAAGTTAGAAACAACAAACTACATTATATTAGCACATTTTTCTTACATAAACTTTAATATTAAATAGTGCTTAAAAATATTCTGACCAGGACAATGATATAATAATATAGTAGACTTGTTTCAACCAACATCTAGACATAGAAAGCAACACAACATACATCCTATAGGAGCTTGTTCACCTGCACCGAGCAGAACCGCTTCCATACCAAAAAAAAAATGTTTTTCTATAATATAAAACCCTTATTTTCCTACAGTTATGTGGACCTTTAGGGGAAAACCTATTAACAAATGTCTTGCACATTACAGGTGTCAAAAATGTTTTAAAATCATCGTATTTACATCCATCATATACATTAAACATTTGGGTGAAAAGAGGACAACATAATATTAATTGGCAACCAAATTTGGGCAATGGAGAATGCAATGTTTCTTCCTCAACCTGTTGTGCTGGCATTAATCATTAATGCTTTCAATAATCATAGTGGTATTATGTTGAGGAGCACCACTTCTTAGTTTCTTCATCAGATGACATCAAGATTTAGGGTACTTTTGTCTCCCAAATCTTGTAAAGCTGAGATAAATCTCCCTCCAACAACAAAATTACACAAGAGGAGTGAAATTCTCTCTTTTCACAAGGGCATCCGAAGAGATAAGGTTTGATAGAGCTAGTTCTACACTGTTCCTCCCTTGTATAGAGATGGACTACATAACAGATATTTTCTTGAGGAATATGGTGGCACTGGAAGCATTCATGAAGTGGAAAACTAGAGTGTTTACTTGTTATGCAGACTTGATGGAAAGATTGGTCGACAGTCCTAACGATGTTGCAGTACTGGAGAAATATGGTATCATCTATACTAGTTTAAGAAGTAATAAAGAGATAAGAATTATGTTGAATGGCATCCACAGATGAATATGGAGGAGTCCATATGATCCTATCAACAATACAATCAAGGCTATAAATGATTATTATAGAAGTAGGTATTGAGTTTTAGTCGGTGAATGCTTGCAGGAACATTTCTCAAAGCCATGGAAAGCTGCATCAGTGATAGTTGCATGCACTCTGCTCCTTCTGACTTTCTTGCAAACATTATTCTCAAATTTTCAACTACACCAATTATTTGAATCCAAGTGTGCATAAATTCTCTAAAATTATTTCATGTCTGTGTCTATAATATATTCTCGATTGTCTCTGTACTTTACCTAGTTAGTCTAGTTTTAGCTAGGTAATGAACACCATAATAAGATTTATGTGGGTTTCTTTTTGTTCCAAACTATTATTCTTGACACTTTAGATTCCTTTGTTTTATATAATTTGGTTATGATAAAAGAGATTGCTTTGTTAGATTATCCAAGCACCCATAAGTGATAGGAGCAATGAGACATATTTGTTACTCCAACATAATTTATTAGGATTTCATTCTTAAGTTGTTTGCAGGAATTAAAAATGTGAGAACCTTAGAACAATGGGGAATGTCAACAGCTTGGCTTCACACAAACTTTGTCTTCTACAACAACAGTGGCGTCCATGTTCTCAAAAGACATTACCAAATTTTAATTGTCATGTGCTAGCCTTGGAGCATTGAACACCTATTGTTGTAGTAATTCAAGGTATTTCTCTCAATTGCTTCAAAGAACCCAAAGTTAGTTTCTGAATCAATAAAGGCTAGTTCGTTTAACTTTTCATGAAAAGGGATTAGAATCATAGTTTTCAAACTTCATCTCCATGTCAAACTTCACCACCTCCATGTAGATCTGAAGCTGCCAAGACCAGTCCATGCCCACTCCACCTCCAAACAAGCACTCTCCTTTCATTAGTAACTATCATCATTCTTGAGCTTAGCCTTAGACTGATTGGAACTAGGACTTGTGACTATGGGGAACCATGATCTCTTCCCAGAGTGCTCCCCCCATTAAGGGTGGGTTTTTTATGGAGCATTTCTTAAAAAAAATTAGTGGGTGTTGGTGATATTTTTAGAAATATATCAAAGTGGGTGGTTTCATAAATTTTATTGTGGAATTTAAGCTTAAAATTTAAAATTTAAATATTTATTATTTTGCGTAATCATTTTACCAGAGTAAATAAATATAAAATAATAAAAAATTTAATTGCTGTGAATTTAATATGTTGATGGGGCAGTTTCTAGCTAAGGTTTCATGAAGGGGGGCTTCCTAAAAAAATTTAGTGGGTGTTGCTATGATTTTTTAGGATTATTTAAAAATGGGTGGTCTCATCAATTTGATAATGACCAACTCGTTA
Source organism: Sequoia sempervirens (assembly GCA_007258455.2). Lineage (NCBI taxonomy): Eukaryota > Viridiplantae > Streptophyta > Pinopsida > Cupressales > Cupressaceae > Sequoia > Sequoia sempervirens. The sequence continues at coordinate 31,493 of VDFB02195787.1, read as the reverse complement.
ACAAAATTTTGCATGAGACTCTTCATGACGTTGATGTACGTCGCAATTGAGGAAGAGCCCAATGTGCTTTTTTGGGTGGCAGGATACACGTACATAGACTGTAGTGTAGCTGACGTTAATTGTGTAGCAGAAGTGCTTGGAGTAGCTTCTTCCCAAAGACCACTAGAGATTTATGCAAATACAAGCATCAAAGGTCATGGTAGAAGGTTCCCGACATCAATTAGACTATTTTTCACATGCACATCCAACTCATATGCATCAGGAAAATATCCCCTCCCATGTGCATTATCATTACTGAGATGTCTGAATTGAGAGCCTTCAAATAGAACATGAACGCCATCGTGGCTTGGTGTCAAGTAGTCATAGGGATCCCTTGCTAGGTCTTCGGAAACCCGGTGTTAAAATCACTCATGGCCTCTTGCAGAGCTCTCTTGATGGTAATTAATTGTTGCAACAATGAAGAACAATCTCCTTTCTCTGAGAAGTGTTCGAACAACCTTTCTTTGAGTTGATCCCAGAAGATGATAAAGTCCAAATCCAAAGATCGATACCAATCTTGGGCCTTTCCTTTGAAAGAGACAACTAATAGCCTCAAGGCGATGTTCTCCTATGCTATATTATGTACCCTACATACCTCTTCTATATCATGAACGTGTTCAGAAGGGGTTTTGAAATCTTCTCTGGAGAATTTTGGAATAGCCTTGAGGGTGTTAGCCGGTATGGTAGGCCATACATCTATGGGTGTGGGTGATTGTAGTGGACTACCGCTATCCCAGGTTACAAAATTTCTAGGAGCAGGGGGAGGTACATGATCCATAGAGAAAATTTTCCTATGAATCAAGTATATAGGTATTTTGATTTAGAAGCTTGAGCCTTCGGGTGGAGTAGATAAGGCTTTGGAATTGAGCTCTTACTTCTTTCTCTATTGCTCCTTACAAGTTATAGAGAGCCTGTAAGTCTTCTTCTCCTAGGAATTGAGGTAGGTAATTGAGAGTATCAGAAGTGGTCTCTTGAAGATGCTTTTGTTTAGACTCTAGGCATGAAACTTCCAGTTTCCTTAGCCTAATTAAAAATATTTCTAACTTCTAATCAGGCGTACCAGAAAAAGAACTATTCATCATCAAAGCTTGTGCCTCTCTGACAGTCTTATGGGAAATTCAGTGAGTGTAGATTGATTTGCGCCTCACTAAATTATACCTCCAGGATTTTTATAGAAAGTTGACTCTTCTTTGGGATTTGGAGAAAAGGGTAGAAGGAAATGTAAAGATAAAACATAAAAAATGGTGATGTGCCAATGCTTTTACAAAATTTCAAACCTAATCATTCCTATGAGTGATATAATTAGACACAAAATGCTACAACCATTCATTGTTGGAAAGAGAATGAACAAAAAAGGCTAACAACAAGCACAGTGCAAACTTTTAAATATTTCCACAGGTAGTGTTCATTAAGGTCCAATCAAACATAAAGATTTCTAAGGGTGACAGAAAAAAATTTAGAAATTGCATGAACTCTCCCTCATAATACATCATAATATAACAAAATAATAACCCTTCTGAAAAACAAAAAATTCCACTGACATAATCCAATTTCCCCAAGTTATTATTCTACCATACAAGTATACAACATGGAAATCACCCACTTAAACTATTCAAATCCAGCTTGCAAGACATAGTGTTTCATTCAGAACGAAAGCATAAAGAAAGAAAGCTTGATAAAGGTCATACATGCATAGTCTCAAAGATTTATTCTCAATAATTTGTGCTTTAAATATCAAATGAACTTTAAAACAAAGGTCGAATGTCAATCCGACAATAGTTTAAGGGTATGTGTAGGATCATCATGGAAAAAAAGGCCCTTAAGTGGAAAAATATTCAAAAAAATAAGAGTTAGGAAACTTGACGTAAAAATTTGAATAAGTTACCTATATTATTTCAAAAACATGTAAGAATAGAATCTGTAGCAAATTGAATTTAGTTTCTAAACTACTAGGTTTTTTTAAATCTATTTCCATTGAAAATTTGAAATTTTAATATAGTAGTACCTAAATTTTAGGGAAAAAATAAGAAGTAGTTGTATGACCACCCTATCCACAATAAAATGATAATATTTTTTTATAAGATTTTAGACATAAGTAGAGGACTCATGTCTGGATGTGATGCATATTTTTTTATTTTTTTTTGCAAATAAATAATTAATTATTAATTTTTTATTACAACTTTTAAAAAGTATAAAAACTTGTATGTCTGACCACCTTAACTTGGTCAAAACTTCATGAAATTCAATTTCTCTTTTTTTAATCCTATAGTATGCGAAGCATAGAATGTGATGCATGTTTTGGATTCCAAAAATGTGGTATTGTTTGAAAGCTATAGATGGTTTTCAATCAACCTATCAATCAAGACTTTAGTTGTAATTCAAATAGAAAATGAATAATAATTATTTATTAAATTCAAAGTAAAGCATAATTTATATTAGTAGAAAACTAAGAATCTCCTTTAAAAACCCTTTTCAATTCATCAATTTTGTGTAAAATAAAAGTCATCAGCCACATACCCTACAAATACCCATCATATCGCCACTTTTTGTCCCATCATGATCTTTCACATACCCTTAAGCTTTGAAAGATATAACATGCCAGAGAAAAGTAGTTCTAAAACTTTACTCTTGAAAATAGTTCTATATCCTAAGAAAACTAAAGAAACTTTTCCTCAGCAAAGGAAATTGAAACTTGGAATCCAACCCTTTCATTTGTCGATGCCTCTCTTTTATAGCTATAGAAAGAGGAAATTTGTGCCACAACACAAATGTAATTACTACCGTATTTTGGCATTTGATAGTGCACAATTTGATCATAGATCTTTAGTTAGGTCACAACAATCTTTTCTCATCAATTCTCAACTACCGCATTAATGCTTTTCAGATATTTAGCAAAGATAAAGGTATGTAAACGATCAAATCCTAGAAAGCAACCTAGAAAAAGGTCCAATTGACCAATCACATCACCTAGTAGCATCGACTCAAAGCTTCCATCTAAAAAACAAAGAAAAGAGAAAGGCCAACAAGCTTCTACAAGCTCCCAAAAGATATCGCTTCATAAGAAGTGCAATCTGCCCCCAACAAAGAGATGACATGTCAAATAGGTGAAATCTTTCGAGCTCATGAATATAACTACTTGAGTAAATATATGATGAGTAGACACGTGTCCTAACTCTCTCCCAAAAGGAAGGAGAAAAATGAAAGTTGTGCAGCCACCACGTTGCATATTGCGCACCTTTTTGATAACTTTACTTGAGCGTGTCCACATCCAAAACTGGAAACATTATACAAACCGAAAATCAAAATGATCAAGGAAAAAACACTTTACACATACAATGGAAAAATTTAGAACTAAAAAATACCAAAGACAACACATAGGTGTAAAATTTATGGTACCACATTCTAGAATATTTTTTAAGACCATACAAAAAACATTTCAACTTGCATACCAAAGGTTATTTACCTTTAACAATGAAATACTGTAGTTGTGACATAAATTTCTTCCTCCAAGTCACTATAAAGGAACATTGTCTTCAAATCCATCTATTCCACTTCTATATCATGCATTATTATAAGTGATAATAGGAATTGAATAAATGTCAGCTTCACAAAAAGAGAGAGTATATCACCATAGTTGATTCCATCCACTTGATAATAATCCTTAGTAACCAACTATACCTTATGCTTTTCAACACCACCATCAAAACTATATTTCTTTATGAACACCCATTTACAACCAATAGGTTTCCTTCCTTCAAGCAAGGGTATTGAATCCCAAGTATCACTCTTATTCAAAACAACCATCTCTTCATCCATTGATTTCATCAAGGAATATGCATCAATAATACCTATAGCCTCTATAATATTCCTAGGCATGTCAATGTTAGCAATCAAAGAAATATACAACTAGAATCCAACAAAGATTAACCAAAAATTTTAGGTGAATATTCAAACCTATCAAGTTGTTTCCTATCTCTCATAGAGCTCCTTAATTGTTAAGCTTGAGGTTCTTATTCTTCTTTAGAACCTTCAAAGCTATTAGAGTTCTTCTCATCATTAGGTCCAATAGGGGTATCTAGTTCACTGTAGCATGCCAACCCTTCAATTTCATTAAAAATTCTAAATTTACACCTTGCGAGTAAATAAATTATGTAACAAGCCATTGCAATAAAAAGAAATATTTCTTTATTGAGAATATTCAAACAAGATGTCATATCAAATTACAATAAATATTTCATTTCATTACAATAATTTCACTAGTTACAACAATACAAAAATGCATACACTAGTAGGGTGGCAAATAAATGACTATGTGACTAAAACTTTTAGTCACGTGACTAACACTAGTAGTATTTTAAAAATAAATGACTAATTTGGTCATTTATAAGTGACTAATTTGGTCATTGGATAAAATCACAACTAAATGACTAAATAAATGACTAATATCAGGCAAATAAAAATGACTAAATAAATGATTATTACTCCTCTATTCTTTTTTCTTTCGAATTTGATCATAATCCATAGAGTTTAAGCCCCCCTCATGGGACCCCTACCTAAGCTTGTTCCCCTCCCAAGGGTAGGTTCTTACGCATTACTCACCCGTTCGCCACTGAAAACACCACTTCCTGTCCAACTTGCATGTGTTAAGCATGCCACCAACGTTCATCCTGAACCATGATCAAATTCAAAGTTTCATTACTTATTACTTATAGCTCCCTTCTTCATGGACAAAGTTGATTCACAAATTATCTATCATCTATATAATATTAAGTCCTCTATTAAGTCATGTATATAATATTATTATATTATATTATATTAATAATATTTATAATATAATATATTATAATATATATAATGTAATATTTATATTATAATATTATAATATTATATAATACTATAATATAAATATTATAATATAATATTATATAATATTGTATAATATTAGAATATTATATTTATATTTACGCCCAAGGCGTTTCCTTATTTGAGTTTTCCAAACTCATTTTGTCCTTGAACGGTTGAAATACACAGAGACAACATGGTTGACAGTTTTATCATTCCCAACCGTTAATTGTTTAAAGCAGCCTGCAGATGAATTGATCTTTGCATTTAATATGGTTCTCCGTCAAAATTCCCACAAGAGGTGTTTGTAGCTTTTTCGCCGCCTTTTACTACTTTCCAATAAATGTTTAATATATAAAAATTATATATATCGCCGAGTAAGGCCTGCAAACCTGCGGACCGTGCACTGACTGGAAGATGTGACCACAGAAAGATTTTAACTATCGATGGAAGAGTATGACATAGGAAAATGACTTTCAAATCGTACGTCGACGATGCAGATGATGTGACCCAGCCGGTAGCGAATGAAGAATCGAACGGGCAGGATATGGTGATTATTATGCTTATTATTTTTCAACCATTCTCTTTACTAATAACCCTATTTCACATACTTCGAGCAGGTATTCTGTTGGATTTTTTTTTAAAAACATTCAACCTATTTATTTATATATATATCTACTTCTTATTCTATTTCACTATTACATCACCATCTTGTTTAATTATGTATTTATTTGCATGCAGGTTTACAAAAAAGGAGGGGTTAACTATTGCATGGTTTTCTACCATGCTTCAGCCAAGGTTTATGCAAGGTGTAATTAGGGTTATGTCATGTAAAAATCCTGATCAAGTATGATTGTCACTACAGTATAGTTATTTTTTCCTAGCTTTAGTACAAAACATTGCAATGTAGATGTACATCAAATTACCCATCTTATAGGAGTTACTTTGTAACCAGATGCAAATAAAATAAAGATAATTTGAGCTATATTTAATGTTTACTTGTTCTCATAGGATAATTAAACATGGTTTCCGAATTAGATCATTACAAATTTACATAGAAGAAACATGTTGAAATCAATCTTCATAGATGGTGAACATATCAATTACAAAGGTTTCTATTTTCTAATTACTATTATATTAATATTATAATGTTGTATTGTTTAAATATAAATATATTTTAAATTATTATATTAATGTAATTTTATTTTCATTTTATTCATCCTTCTTTAGATTTGCAATACAATCAATAGCAAATTTTGAGTTTTAAAATATTTGTAAAGCTTAATAAATTGAGTATAACAATATAATATAATATATGGAAAGTTTGGTTTTTAATATATAATGATATATTATATAACAATATAATAGTTATTACAATAGTTAATGCATAAATAATACATAAAATGTAACAATATAATAATGACATAAATATAATAATTGTAATAATATAATAATAAACACATAAAATAATGACATAAATAATAAACATTTAATTAGTTTTAAATATATAATAAATAATTTGATTTTTAATATACAATGCTATAATATATAACAATATAATAGTTAATACATAAATAATAATAATATAATAATATAATAATGACATAAATATAATAACATAATAATATAATAATAAATACATAAAATAATGACATAAATAATAAATATTTATATAAAATATTTATCTAATAATATAATAGTTAATACATCAAATTTAAAAAATAAATATAATATTATTCTATAATAAAAATAAATTAATAATAATATTAAAATCATTTTCTAAATAACCTACCAATTTATCTCATATACTATTTAAATTTATGCAAAAAATAAACCAATTTTTTTCTACTTGACCTTCCACACCTCTTCGGCGTACCCATTGCACAAGGTGCCATAACTAGTATATTATATTATTAATATTCCATTTCCAAATTTTTTTGCATAATGGGTGCGAAATTTTTAGTTTACCACCATTAATTTTCATTTTAATAAACATACTTTAAACCCTTGGTTGAAACCTTATTTTCAGGTTGCACCTCGCCAAATCGGAGAAGTGAAAGGTCAAAACCAGTGAGGAAGAGTTTGGAAGAGCCGAAACCAATAGCGGCGGTGAAAGCAGCAAAATTTGAATGTAAAGGATACCTTAATATTAAAATCTAAATGTGCTTAGTAATAGGATCTTCTGTAATTTTCAAGGATGCATGTTAAAACCTAAAAGTGCTCAGTATTAGTGTCATGGTTTCAATAGCCTCCTTGATTCCATTGGCAACCTGTCACAGCTACAACCTTGAACATAGAAGGGTGTGAATGTTTAAATAACCTTCCTAATTTCATTGGCAACCTGTCACAACTACAACACTTGAACATGGTAGGGTGTATAGATTTAAATAACCTACCTCATTCCATTGGTAACCTGTCACAGTTGTAGCACTTGAACATAGAAATGTGTAAGATTTTAAATAACCCCCTGATTCTATAGGCGACCTGTCACAGCTGTAGCACTTGGACATAGAAGACTGTAGAGGTTTAAATAACCTTCCTGATTCCATTGGCAACCTGTCATAGCTACAAACTTGAACATAGAAGACTGTAGAGGTTTAAATAACCTTCCTGATTCCATTGGCAACCTGTCACATCTGCAACACTTAAAAATAGAAATTTTCATAGGTTTAAATAACCTCCCCAATTCCATTGTCAACCTCTCACAACTGCAAAACTTAAAAATAGATACCCAAAGTTAGCCTAGATTTAGGCTTCTTTGGTGAAATATATAGTATCTTGGAGTTGGTCTAACCAGTCTTTGTCCTAGGAATACAAAGGTAATTCTTTATAGTTGATCTTCTTCAAAGCTCTATAGTCAATAATATACATAGTTTCCATATGTTGTCCATAGGGTAATACACTAGGGTGAATGTGTCCTTTCTATATCAACTCATGAATTTGGCACTTTATTTCACCATTCTCTAGAAGAGAGAAACAACATAGACAAGCAATGGGTAAAGCAACTTTTGGAATGAGATCTATTTAGTGTTCTACTTGGCAATAAGGTGACTCTTGTCGATGGTTTGAAAATGTCATTGGATCCATCTGCTTCTACTACACTATTTGGATGAAGTTGCTAGGTTTCAATTTTTAAAGACCTTTATGGACCTATACAATTTTTTTTCTAAGTAGATTTCACAAACATCTAATGGCAGTATAATGACCTTATTATTGAAAGGTTTGATTGCATAACAAATTACTACTGTTGATTGAAACATTTTTTTTTTGTTGGCGAATAGGCCTTTACAGGACCTGTACATTATACTTGGTTTATTTGTTGTTTCATAAGTAAAATTTTTATTATCAGTCCTCTCACATAGGCAAAAGCTTGCTTGCAACCATAACTACCAAAGCTTCTACAGTTGTGTGCAGTCCACAACCAAATATCGTCAACTCTAAAAATCAGTGTCAATGGCTATACTATAGAATATGTAGCTCTTTATAGTACTGGTTTCTATCAATTGTTTAGATAGTTTCTAGAAACTCACCGAAAGTTTGTGCCTACATGGTGATAATGACCAAAAGTGACTTCCAATCCTCACATGATGCTTTTTCTTGAACATCTTGAAATTCAGAGATGGTGAACTACCTTTTCCTACCCACTTTCTTGGTTTCATGCATGTGTGTATGCGTGTGCATATGTGGGTGTGTGCATGAGCTTGTGGGTGTGTTCTAGGATAGTTTAGCTACTCTCATTTTTGGATTAATTCATTCTTTCTCAGGAATCTCTCTTTATACAAAGCTTACCATTAATGAAATCTAGTCATTAATAGGGTGAACCCATTACTGATTTGGAAAGAAGACAACTACTATTTTGAAGTCAGAAACAGGTAAGTTTATTGATAAATTGATAATGAATTTGACTCAAAAACTATGCAATTGAACCCTGATGAAAGCATCAGAATAGGTAAGTTTATTTTTCAGCTCAATTTTTGCTATCACAGGTTTTCAAAATTGAAAATTCATGCCATTTTTACAGAGATTTACTTTGATATAGGTGATTAACTCTTTAACAGTGGTAAAAAGAGAGATGACTTGCAAACAAAATATCAAATGAAAAAAGTGAGTCGGTGATTTCAACAAAATTAATTAAAACTTAGAGATTGGTAATTAGGTGTACCATGTAAGGGGTTATTAAGTTAGAGATCTCAAGCTTCCACATTACATACTTGGGGTCATTAGTGTTGAAATTGCAAAACATGCAAAATCTTGCATTTATTGACAAGCAAGTTTGCATGTTCTCCATGATGTTTAGCTTCATCTTATTCTTTGGAATCAACTTTCACTAATTTATCATACTTGTCTCCTCAGTTTTCTAGTGGAGGTTGCCTCATGTAGCCCTTGTCTCTAATCTTGTTCTAAAAATCTAACAAAGCATTTCCACATTTTGCATGCATGTCTAACAGAGCATTTCCAACCATAATATCTGACATCTAAATCCACCATCCATTATGCTCTGATGGATGTTCATACCCTGCTCCAAAGCTCCCATTTTGGCACAGGTAGGGAGGATGTTGGCATAGGTTGTGGAATTTGGCTTCACACCTACTAATTGCATTTGCTTGAAATTTTCTAAAGCCTTTTCAACAAATCCATTTTGTGCATATCCCACAATCATCATAATCCATGAGATGGTATCTCTTTTAGGAATTTTATCAAATAGTTCACATGCTTTGTCTATGCTTCCACATTTTGCATACATGTCTCCTAGGGCAGTTGCAACTACAACATCTAAAAAAATTCCTCTATTCTTTATGGTTTGATGGATGTTCACACCCTGTTCCAAAGCCCCCATTTTGGCACAGGCAGGAAAGATGCTGGCAAAGGTTGTGGAATTTGGATTTATACCTGCCAATTGCATTTTCTTGAAAGTTTCTAAAGCATTTTCATCAAATCCATTTTGTGCATATCCAACAATAATTGCACTCCAAGAGATGACATCTCTTCAAGGCATTCTGTCAAAAACTTCACATGCTTTCTCTATGCTTCCACATTTTGCATACATGTCAAGCAAAGCATCCAAAAATTGTTTTTTTAAGCATGTTTTTAATGTTATATGGAGTTTGACTTTGACCCACACCCAAGGGAACCCTAAAAGTGACCTCTAAATCAATCTAAAAACCTTAAATACCTCATTCTTATTCATTTTTTTTTCAAACAATCATTTTCATTCCAAGAGGCTGAGCTTTCATTTTTGCTTGTTGGTTTGAAAGCGGACTGTGACACAACTTTCTTTTTTCAAAAATTGTTCTGCATCATTGCACTGAGAATTTATCACACATCTGTAGAGAAATAGAGGAATCCTACAAAATAAAATCAAAACACATTACACTTTTGTTCTCATTGACTTGATTTACTCTCCAACATCTCTCTTCTCTCATGTGGAGAGTTAGAACTGCTTGGCCATGCCTTTGCATCATTAGGGAAGTTTTTCTCTTTTTGACAATGTCAAAAGCATGTTTGCATACAAATTAGGTAAAATAACTTTCCTTTTATATTAGCAATGCATGGAAGATTCAAAAAGTATCCTTGATATTACAAAAAAAATGTGTTTATACACTTCAATTGTGCAGTCACCCTTTGGTTCTTTCAATCTTCCTATGCAACTGTTACACTACACAGGTAAACTAGATTTTGTATTGTGGAGCTATATTAAGTTACCACTCTCAAGACCAATGTAACAATGATACAAAATAATGTTTGAGACTGCAAGAAGACATCAAAATGGCTAGTGTACTAAACAAATTATTATGATTTCTAAAGAATGCTGCTAACTCTACTCAATTGGCTACTTTTTTCAAAATAATACAAATTGAACCTTGGCATCAATAGACTCTGTATATCAAGCTACCATAATTCAAGTTTCAAAAATGAATATTTATCATGCATGTTTTAAATGACATTCAAGTTTATGGTGGTTTTGTTGTTTATATGATGTTACGTGATATTCTAATCCTAATTCATGCTTCTAGGTTGCATATAACTTAGCTGAAATTGATTCCATTGACAACCTATCATAGCTACAACACTTGAATATAATAGAGTGTGGAGGTTTAAATAAGCTCCCTGATTCCATTGGCAAGATGTCACAATTGCAACACTTGAGCATAGAAGGGTGAAAAAGTTTAAATAACCTCCTTGATTCTATTGGCAACCTATCGCAGCCACAACACTTGATCATAGAAGATTGTAGAGATTTAAATAAGCTTCCTTATTCACTAACAACCTATCACATCTGCAGTACTTGAAAAATAGTAAGTTGTAGAGTTTTAAATAATCTCACTTATTTCATTTTCAACCTATCACAAATGTAGCACTTGAACATAATAGGAAGTTTCAAAGGTTTGAATTTAAATTTGAATGAACTTGAAAAGTGTTTCTTCACCTTAAAAGAAACAAGGTCATCAAGAAAGAGTATAATGACATTGGATGCTCATTGTAACAGACAAGAAGATCTAACATTTTATGTATTGTGAGTAGCTGCGACATTGGCTATTTTTTCGAGACCATCTTTCAAAATAAATTGCCAAGAAGAATCCAGTCATAACCTTTCTATAGTTATTTACTACAAATATGTAAGGCATTGGCATCATTAAAGAGATATTGGGAAGCATTGGACATCATAAATCATAGCTTCAAATTGGGCCACAACCATTTTTGTCAAGTAAAGCAAGATGAACTTTGTTCATTGGGTGCACGTAAGATTGCAATTTTGTCTTGACAATATCCATTCAAACTTAGGGTACTTTAGGTTTACTTGGACTGTAATTTTGAGGTTTTAAGTACAAATTTTAAGTTCATATGATGCCATTGATTTGACATAATTACATTTTTACCCAAATCAATTGAATATCTGTGATTTCAAGTTAATATTTTCTTTTGTTGTGGTGCATACAGAGTTTGCATACAATACAATGGACCCAAAAATGGATATGACTGTGCATGCTACACCATTCAACAACATCCATATAGCCTTGGTGCATGGAATTGCTACTACAAAGTAGTTTCCTGGTAAGAGAATATAGAGCTTATCCCTTTTTGAGTAACACATAGTTTCCAACCAATATTTACACTTTTTGTTCTTAAATGATGCAATATACAAAGGAAGAAACACACTCATACAATCTCAATTAACAATACTCAAAACATCCTTGACTGTCCTACCAAATGAGAACTCTCAAACCCTTGTTTTCAATTCACCAAAACAAAGACTAATGCATAAACCATTTATTGACTCTCCAAATCACCTTAGAAATCTTCCAAAGTCTGGCCCAAATCCTTCCTTCAACCCAAACTTTTCAATTTTTGTAAACTTACACAGGAGACTATTATAGATCAACACTTTAGGTCTTCAAGATTTCATAAATATCCAACACAAGGTTCTCAATCCTATTAAGCATTCTTTTTACTTCAATCATGTGTAAATACATCTGTACAAGCGCCTTAGATCAACCTCAAGAATTTATCCATGAAATTTCAACAACCTAGTATTCAAATCACCTATTTCTGACTCCACAACATGACTGTCTTAATAGGACAATGAATTACCAAGATCTCAGACTTAACACTATACCAAACCAAGTCAAGAATTGGACCCTCTTCCACCCAATCAACTTTTTAAAGGAATATAACTCAAGAAGGTCTTACCAAACATAGTCAAAATTCATAAAATTCTCTCTATGTTCTGATTTCATCAGTCCTTTGCAACAATAACAGGCCTAGGGTTTATTGCTTTGATAGCTCCTGTCTAAAATTCACCCAAAAAACACTTAGATCTCATGTATTTGAGTCTACCCAAGCTTACTAAAACACCAAAAGACCATATTCACAAATATTTTTTCAAACCCTAGATGTTAACTTGCACAAACTCTATTTTTACCAGTCAATCTACAGATTTTTAGACAATACCTTCACTTTTTCCATACAACAATCTTGTTCAGTCAGTCTAAATCTTCAAAAATATCAAATAATATGTTACCAAGATTGTATCCACCAATTATTAGCCAATTTCAATGAACAAAACAAGGGAAACATAATTTACAGTATCCCTGTTTACCCTAACAGGGGTTTTCAATAGTTTAATGGAAAATCACTATAACTTACTCAAAATGGAACCATTCTGCATGCAACAAAGTGAAAAAAGAAGGTGATTGTTTTCTCTATCACTTACAAGCAATTAAACATCCATACAAGCTTGTACTGCTCCGTACACCAACTAGAAAATAGTGAATTTCAAAGAAATTATGTAAGAAACAGATATTTATTCATTCCAACTCTTCTCCTCAATCACCCACGAAGTTACAATGCATACAAAATACTTTTTAAAGGCAAAAAAATTGACTTTTAATCTTCCACTTGATGAACCGTTCTCCAACATGACACCCACAAAAACCCTCCAAGTTTCATGGGGGTTTATTGAAAATGGGTGCTCCAGACTCCTAGCACTCTTACCAATGCTTCAAACACCTTCCAACGGGTTTTCTCATGCTCCAGGAACTCTCTTATAACCTTTACCAATGTTGCTTCTTCAAACTCCAACCATAGTATCTGACAAAAATTCCACATCTATTATGCTCTGATGGATGTTCAGACCCTGCTCCAAAGCTCCCATTTTGGCACATGTAGGGAGGATGCTAGCATAGGTTGTGGAATTTGGCTTCACACCTGCTAATTGCATTTGCTTGAAAGTTTCTAAAGCCTTTTTCAGCAAATCCATTTTGTGCATATCCCACAATCATCGTATTCCATGAGATGGCATCTATTTCAGGTATTCTGTCAAACAGTTCACATGCCTCATCTATGCTTCCACATTTTGCATACATGTCTACTAGGGCAGTTGCAACTACAACATCTGACAAAATTCCTTTATTCTTTATGGTTTGATGGATGTTCATAGCTGAAATTGATTCCATTGACAACCTGTCATAGCTAAAACACCTGAATATAATAGAGTGTGAAGGTTTAAATAAGCTCCCTGATTCCATTGGCAAGCTGTCACAGCTGCAACACTTGAGCATAGAAGGGTGTAAAAAGTTTAAATAACCTCACCTTGATTCTATTGGCAACTATAAGTAGCCACAATGCTTGATCATAGAATATTGTAGAGGTTTAAATAACCTTCCTTATTCCACTGGCAACCTACCACGTCTGTAGTACTTGAAATAGTAAGTTGTAGAGGTTTAACTAACCTCGCTGATTCCATTGTCAACCTATCACAAATGTAGCCTTGACAAACCTTGGTCAACCGTGGAACCAAGTCAAAGAAAAAAAGGGCCAAAAATTGACATCATCAAAACTGGTCAAAGTTAGTGTCAATGAAAAGATCTCATCGCAAGCTTTCTAACAATGTTTGTTTCACGGAATCTGTTTGCACAAGATATGAGTAGTCAAAGTTGGGTTGACTTTGCTAACATCAACATGGTACAGTCAATAGTCCAATCAGCTGACACATCATCATCCATGTCAGCATCCACATCAGCTTCATAGTTAGCAGTATTGGCCACGTCATCGTCTAGGTCAGCTTCACAATTAGGATACACATCGGCATCCTTGTCAGCAAACATGTTGGCATCATTGTCAAATGGGAGACTGACACATGGCACCCTCCTGGTGTGACACATGGCTCATTCAGTTCCCTCCTCCATTGGTTAGCGCTACATTTGTTAACAAAAAATCTTTAACAGCCCGCAAGGGGCTCAAACCCGTAACCAACGACGTGCAAACCAGAGGTCTAAGCCAACAAACCACACATTATTCATCTAATTATGTATGGCGGCTATTTTGTTTTGTTATGGAATAGTTGCAAATTGGCTATAAAAAGCCAGTGGCCAGGGTTGAACCCCTGACTGTCAACTTACCAAAAGGAGTGGCCACCAATAAGCCATTGAATGGCTTTAGAAACATATAATATGGCATCGATTGATTTTATTAATCATTAAAAACCAATAGCCTTAATTTTGAAATAAACTCCCCTAAATTTACAACCAAACAACTTCCTAATCCTTTTAAGGATTAAAATGAAAAAAATCTTGTAACAAAATAGCCTATGAATGAATAATTAAAAGGGCTTTGATTAATTATATGGGATTTAATACATATTTTATGTGTATAAGGGGGTTATCTTAAAGATTTTTATGTAAAAATGGAGAGATAAGGTGGATTTTGTAAATCAATTGGTTATTATCCCAATTGAGTAGATTTTTTGTATAAAAAAGGGGGGTTATAGGCTTTAGGGGATCATCTAGAATATACATGATTTAGGTGTTGAAGACTTGAGATAATTTTTAGAGAGATGAATTACTGATCCTGTACATCGAGAGAATGTTGGAATTCTGTCATGCTTGAAGGGAAATGCTTGTAAACAGATGTGATGCCAAATTTTTGAAGATTTCAATTGGATTGGTGTACTCTTTAGAGACGGGCCCAAAGACATAGTCGTTCTTACGATGAACTTCATTATCAAGTTGTTTGCGTTCTCTCTTCCTTGTGTCTCACTTTGAATTCTATCTTTCTATCAATTCCATTAGTTCAATTATGTTGTGGTGTAGATTTCATTTTAGTAATTTGGATTTTAAATTGTAATCATTACACATTCAATGCAATTGTCATAGATCTATAAAATAGATAAGTGACTGATGTGACATTTCAATGATCACATGGGGAAGAGGAGAGTCCTTGAAGAAATTGAAGTGAATTTTAAATTCACATGGGGAAGAGGTCATGGCCAAATGGAGAAAATGATGATGAAAGTTGACTTGGAGAAAATGCTAGAAATGGAAAGAGGATTAGATTAAGGTTGTGCAAACAGGTGATTAAGAAGATTAATGACAGATTAGAAACAAGTGGCAAAATTTGGAGGATGTGACATTAATCCTGATTAAGGGTGTGCACATCCTAATCATGGATTAATTAGACTAATCCACATTATAAGGGGATCATGGAGGATTTGACAAGGAGAGAGAAACAGAAGAATTTAAAATTGATTTAAATTCCAAAAGGCTAAATGACCAAATTAAATAAATGGAGTGTATTTATTTGAATTTAGAAGAATGAGAATTAAATTATTTAATTATAAAGGTAAATGCTTTAGGAACAACAGGGCAAGGATAAATATTAATTAAATAAGTTATTTAATTAATATCGATGAAGTAGACGAATAAAGAGGATGGATTTGACCATATGGTAGTGGTCAAATTTGGATTTCTACACATACAAGTGAATGGTAGCATGAAGCATACACATGAATCATCAAGCATCAAGGATACACATGAATTTCCTCCATGAAGCGCATGAAGCATTACTATATTCATATGATTGATTTAATGTTCAATAATATTGTGGGAGAATAATGTCCAAACTTTATTATATATCTACAATTATATAAAAGAAGAGTGCATGGAAAACACTTGGATTTTAAATATTTGAAGTAAAGCATCTACAAATATCTATTGAAGCATGGATTTATAATGCAAATATGGACACCATCAATAAAAATATTTGTATTAACCAAATATCCATTAGTCATACATCAATACTCGTCAATATAGAGGTATGAAATATACAAAATAGCCATGGAAACACACAAAGAGAAAGCCATATAGGCATACAATGTCAAGTATATGCAATACAAAATATGTCTAAATATTCCATATAGGCATACAACAAGGGAGGCCAATCAAAATGCATTTCCCTCCACCTAGGTGAAGGAAACAGACGGGTGTCCTTTGTTGGTTGGGTGGATGGTGATGTGTATAAAACTTGATTACTTTGAATTCAAAGGTTGATCCTCCTATTTAGTTCTTGATCAAGCTTCAACTATTACAATAACAAGTAAATACATTAATATATAGAAATTACATTATAAAAAATGATATATTTAACAAAATAATCAGTTACTTTCAACAAATGATCTCTCTTCTCAAGCAAATGATTCGCGTGCTCAAGCTCTGGCATGCCAAAGTTATATAGAAACCATCCAAATATAAATTAAACTATGAATCAATAATTATTTGATTTTTCAACGATACGGGAGGTTTTCTACTGCATCATCTAAAATTAAAAGTAACAAATTACTCAATCATGAAAACTTGAATAGTGATGCATGTGTGCCAACTCTCCAAATTTACACCCCTACCAAGTTGTGGAAACTCAACAAATTTGGAGGAACATCCGGATAATAGTTTTGTGAGGAAGTAAGAGGAAACATAAACTAAAGCTTAATTTGAAGGCTTTAAAGGGTGATACACCAAATACTAACAAAGACCTACAAATAGCTTGTACACGGTTCAAACAATGAAAAATCTTGCCTTACACAACTCATTCTATATGCATTCTTCAATAAGTATTTTATAAGAAGGTTTTAAAACTAAACTCCTAGAAGGAGGGAAATTTCATAACTAAAAGCATTTTTGCATTTATAACACAACTTATAACCTGCAACAACACACTTTTCTACAAAATAGGCGCTTAACATGAGACAAAATTTCAAGGTAAAGCTAAATTTCACAAGTAATTTGATCAACCACTAGATGCACACAATAAAGGATGAAATGAGAAGGAAAAATATCCAATATCATTGATCCAAGGTACTCACTAGTATACAAATCTATCACTGAGTTACAATACTCCTGTTGTAAAGTGAACTCCAGAAAATAAGCTATCACACTATGGGAAAGACAGAACTCCTTCAAAACCTCTGTTTGAAGTTACTTATGCAAATTTTCAAACAATTTCCCACACATTTCCTTCTAGAAACCTCTGGTTGGATACAACAGAAAGGCCAAAAGAGAACCTTCTAAAACTCCTCCAAAATGCAGAAAAGTCAAGACAAGACCCACAAGTCACACTAATAGTGTGACAAAACTACCTCCAAATGGCCCATTTCCTCCAAAATCATCCAAGGACAAAACTCACACACCTTTCCCATGTTGCTCAGTCATCACTATGCTCCAAAATCTTTGACTTATGCTCCTTGTGTGTTTGCAAAAGAATAAGACCTTATTTTGCATTTGAAATAACAATTTAATTAAGTGACTTATAATAACATCAATTACTAAAATTGTTTTACATTTCAAAATAAAATGCAGAATAAAAGGCCCCACCATTCCTTGGAATACATAAAATTTTTACATTATTATTATTATTTTTTAGACTGTAGGAATCAGGTAGCACGACCCCCTATAAATTACAATGTGCTTGGTAAAAATTTTAACATGACCAATGGCGCTGGCATGACACGCCCTCTGTTACCATGGGGGTGGGGGAGACTAGACCTCGTGACCAACCTCCTACAACAAGAAAGATTTAGCCAACTAAGCTAGGACCCCTGCCCCCAAAATTTTGCATTATGAATAACATTAAATAAAGTGATTTATAAACGCATCACTTAAATAATGTTTTACAATTTCGAATAAATGCAAAAATAATAACAATTTTATCAACCACTCCTCAAGGCTTGAATAACATCACCTAACTCAATCTCCCTTAAGGTATTACTCACCATTACTTTGCATTTTGAAATATCATTCACCATTAAGTGATTTATACTTAATTAAAATGTTACACATTTTGAGATGCATAGAAAGCAAGGGTCGGCCTAATGCACAAAATAAGTCTTGAAGACTTTTATGCAAGGTGATGAGAGTTGAAAATAAAACACTAAGTCCTAGAAAGACTTTGCAGCCTTTAAGGGGACATGAAATTACAAGACACATATGACAAAGTCATCAAAAATCACTAAGGATAGGACTTAAAAATGGCAACAAAGGAAAATCAACACAAGGCATAAGACTTTGTTGACCATGGCATACATTAATTTGTGTTTGCAAATTTTTTGAAAAAGGTAAAAAATACTTTTTGCGGTCAGCTAGTAATAGGGTTTCAAACCCTAACACAAAACAATGAAAATTTAGCAAAAGTTAATCATTTTTTCATCAAACTTTCTAGAGTCTCGCTTCTAGCCGCCAACAATGGTTTCAATGATGATTTTTTGTATTCTCCTCCATGGTGATTTCGTGGTAGATTCTACATGATTTGTTATGGAAACCACTAGAAAAATGAGGTAAATGTGAGTCTTTAACAAAATTTGGATTTTTTCCTTCATTTGAAAGCCATTTAAGATGTCAAGGTCGTGGCCATACACATTTTTTTAATGCAATATTTTGTCTTTTATCTGTGAAAGTTTTACTTGCAATTGGCCACCATGATTGGGTTCTCTGAAGCTTCCTATGGTGAAAAGTAACTTCCATATTCAATGGAAACAAATAAACTTGAGCTCAAGTAAGCTCTATGCTGATGCATTTTACTTCTCTCTGCATTATTACCTTATTTCCTGATAATAGAAGCTTGGTTTGAGCTCTATAATTGCAAAAAATAAATATGTTTTATATATTCTATGCATTTCTAGCTGTTTCCAACATTTGATCAAGATCAAATCCCCCCATATCATTCTGCATCTAGTGATTTTGAGACAACCCAGATGGGATTTTTGCATTTTATGAAGAAAATTATTTCTTCAGGCCACAAAGATCAAGAAATAAAATATTTTTTTAAGCATTTTTTGTAGAATGTAAGTTTGAATCGAGTTCAAAACCTCATCTACCATTCTATATTTGTGACTTTTAAACAAACCCAAATGCGTTTTTGCACTTTTTCAGAGAAAAACTTCTTCAAGTTGCGACCATATGAACTAGGTTCTTTCATTTCACTTTTCCATGGCTGTGGCTCATTTTGTTGTGGGTATTTCTATTTTGCATATTTGAGGGTTAAATTTTTTGCTCCAACACCCTAGCTCAAGGGCTATTTGGGTGAATTTCTCTTATACAAAATTTTTCCTCTATTTTCCATTCCATGAATGAAAAGAAAATGTGCTATAGACTTTTAGTGTATAATGCATTCATGAATAACATTACTTTTGTATTGTTTTGTGCTTTATCCATTTACCCACATGGGGTCACATGAAAACTCTCTTTCTTTGAAGAGAAAAAGAAATACAAAATGATTACGTACCATTGTAGAACATTAGCTATGAATCAAGGGATTCTATGGACTTTCAACCTATGGAACCATGTATATATTTTGTGCTTTGATTTTGAAGAGAAATGATGCTAGCATTTCCATGTTTATCCAAAAGTTTTATTGCATATTCTTGTCTTTCCTAACTTTCCTTATTAGGAGATTGCATCTTTTGGAACTGATATTATCATGGTTGTAGCTAACATAGATGGCTGCTTCATTTGAATGTAATCTCAATCTTTCATTGAGATTAGTAGAGAAACCAATCTTTGTATTAGCTTAATCCCACTTGATAAGATGGAAATATGTGAGTGCATGGCTCCTAACAGGTTCATGTGGAGACTGTTGTATCCTCTATATCAAGCTTGATCTTGGACTATTATTTCTTGACGTTACCCAAAAAAAATTGTCTCTTTTGGTTGCCTTCATTGAATTTGACATCTCATTTCTATATGACAACCTTTTAAGGGTATTTTATAACCATCCTTCAATGGTACGCATGTTATCTTACAATGCATCTCTTCATTTTCAAATGTACCAATCATGAAGGCTTTCATTTGCATCATTGTGTAGTTGTGAATCACTACTATGGAGGTTTTTTCCAATAAGGAATCATGCACTTTACAATCCATCATAGCCTCACAATTATTACTTGTAATCAACCTTTTGATCCCATGTTACTTTTGCAACTCCTGAATCTAGTTTCTACTCTTCATATTGTGAGATAGTCCCCTATGATTGTGGCATGCTTATCCTTGCCACCATTATCAAGTCTTGACATCACTGTCCTCCTTAAAGTCCCCTTCATAGTGATTGTCCCCCTTTTTTTTCATCAACTGTCTATTTTATTCTTGTTTCATCTAATCATTGTCATGTTGTTGATTATCATACATGAATTTCTATGACTGCACACTAATGCACATATCATCACTTTACAGACTTGAATTAAGGAGCAACAACACTCACAACCATCTATACCTCCTTACCTTCTAGTATCCCTTCGTGTGTATAGTTATGACTACCCCTTATCATTAGTATGCATTGTGATCTCTTCGTAGCATCCTTGTCAATGTTGCTTGATTGTACAAGATCAAACATTAGGCATCTTAGATCCTGTTTTACCACTATAGAAATGATTCAATATTTCAATCATCAATTCAGCTCTCTCATTTCATAGCATCTTTAAGCTACTAGTATGACAATCAACCTCCTCACATACATGGTGTCAACCTTGCCATACTGTGTTTGTTCATTTTGAATATTGAATCCTCTAATGAAGAGCTGCCAACTGAATTCATTCTAGTTCAGGAATATTGAGTTTACCTAAAACCTGAAAGTCTAGCATCCAATTGTCACACTTATGCTATCAAGGGGGGTTGTCCCTGCTTTCCCTTTTGTAGGACTATCATCATGCACTAATCCACTGCCATCCCTTGCTAGTGTCACCTCTAAGAGGATTGTCATCTGTAACCTATCTTCTATACACGACTGTGAACTAAGTTATGATTTCACCACATTCTACCATTCTTCCAAATGACCCGTCTCATTAAGGTTTTAAGATTTTTCCTTGCATGGCATTGAATGCCTTTGACATGATTATCAACAAAACCTTCTCAAAGGATTCCCTTCATAACTATCTTACATTCATTTGTAGGATCATTTACATTTCCTCAAACCATCATGCATTGATTGTTTATCAGAGTGTGTACTGCAATTATTTGTGAATACTCATGATAGATTTTGATAGGACTTGATAGCTCCTACACTATATATTGATGAATGCATAATTGAACTTGATGCATTTGTCTTCATATTATCACAAAAATCATCTGTTTCTTGCGAAGAAACAAACTATTTCATCTTTGAATGATTGTTGTCCTTGTTCTTGCTCTTGTTCCCTTCTTTACTAGCTCTAGGAAAAAGATGACAATGAAATCCAACTCATATCATTATTAAAATGGAATTTTGATCCACTTACAAAGATTGAAAGACATTTCCAGCAAAGTAATATTTCCAAGTAGCCCACTGTTTGATTCATTGTGAAAGATGAAGAGTAACTTTCTTGATAATTCACACTATTTTGCTGCATCTTTTGAATCTGATAATGAAAGTTGATCAACTAGTATGATGCCATATTAATTTAATGCATCAAGAATAGGTTTATCATTGATTGATCAAGTTGCTCAATTTCCTATCCCTTCTAAAACATGAGGGAAACATGTTGGGCTCAACCCTTGTGGGAGCCACATTTTACTCCCCATGTTGTAATCAGCTAAAACAAAAATAGTAACAAGATTTTGTTGTGCAGTTTTCGCACACACAGCCCACTGAAGGAAGGGACCCTCTTTCACTTTGCTTTATGGTGTTTTGGCCCTTGGATTTTGTGGATTTGAATTGCCTTGCCATGAACTTGAAATATTCATCTCGCTTGCCAAAGTGTTTTCCCTTAGTTACACTTTGAAAATATTAAGTTCTAGGCGAAATCCGAGTTTTTGCTCTATTTCAAGATTTTTCACTTGGTCTGGATTTTCCTAGATTTCACTCAAAGCCTAGCAGCTGACTGTTTTCTAGAAATCTTCTCACCTTGTAGAATTCTAAATGGACTGGATTTCCCCAAAATTTTGTCTTAGTGTTGAATTCCTGATTTTCTGGGTTTGGTCTGTCGTTTTATGAATGTTGATGCCCTTGGGAAAATTATGAGTCTAGATCCATTAATGAGTGAATTTTGATGCATTTGAGCCTGGGTCCTCAAATTTGTGATCTTTGATCAATTTGTGTGAGATCATTGGAGAACGCCAAAATCTGGGTTTTCCTTCAGTTTCAGGATATTCCGGTGCTGGTGGATTTCCCTGGTTTTTCCTGTTCCTCATTTTCCCGATTTTCTTGACTGCTGCATTTTCCTTGAAAATATGGAGTTTTTCCTACTTTGCGGATTTTCGCTCCCTCTAGATTTTCCCAAAATCTCGTTGCCCCTTCATTTTCTGGTTTTTTTTTACTATTGTTTGTTTTCACCAAAATCCGCTTGGTCTGGATTTTTTTGAAAATCCCTTCTAGCCTGGATTCTGCAGAGGGGTGAAAATCCTAAACTATGTAGAAACTTTGCATTAACAATTTTTCGCGGGATTTCAAAATTTTCTTGGATTTATTTGAATATATTATTGATAATGGATATTATTGATGTTGTTTTTTGTCGAGTGCAAGCTGGGTTTAATTTGAGTGAAGGTGGATTTGAGGCATTTATTAATTCACCTGTGGCCAACCTGGAGAGTATTTTCCTCAAGATATCAGATAAATTAAGATAGGAATGAAGGGGCTAGTTAATGATCAATTGCATTGGGAATTGTGCTTCACGTGCATTGGATCGAGTTACATTTTAAATCCCAGGCTAACCTGGATGAGTCCCATGCATTTAATACATATCTTATCTTATTTCAAATTTCTCTTGGCTAACCTTTCTGGGCTATTTTATTATTGTAAAATCTATATTGGGCCAACATGTTTTGGGGTTTTCTATAAATATGGTATTTCGCCTCATTTGTAAAGGGGGATTATTAGTAGAAGTCGCTAGAGATAGTTCTTAGAAGCAATTAGGGTAGTAAAGTAAGAGTTAAAAGTAGGAGTTAGTCAATTTCTGAGCAAGTGCTATAACAGAACATTGGGATTGTTGCTAAAATTTGATGATTCAATACAATTGAAGGGAGTTGTGATTTTTCTGGTGATCTTTTTCTGTTGACTTATCTTACATGGTTCTTATGATTCTATCTTTCAAATTGATCAAGGGTATTAGATTTAGATTTAGATCTGATTCAATGGTTTTCATGATTTAATCCTTGAAATGTTGTAGCAATCCCTGGTCCATACTTTTTGTGGCTAGTTGATTGTTAGTTGCTTTGCAAAGTTAGCCTAGAATTTATATTCATTGTGCTTAGTTCAATTGTGGAGATTTATTCATTTCAATTGCAATTGGGTTGTATTGGATGAATGTTCATGATCTAAAAAACTTTAAAACCTTAGATGATTGCACTGTTTCTATGAGATTATAGATTTATCTTGGTCAAGTAGGAATTAGTTTATGATGGATTGGTCCATATCAAGTATTTCATCATTAGCATTGTTAATATTAAGAGTAGTTAAATTTAGATCTCTCAGAAACCCTAAACTTTTGTTATTTCTTTATTATCTGGGTTAGTTTTAGGATTGAAGTATCATCACATTGTCAGATCCAATAGGTCCATAATTCAATATTTTCTTGTAGTAAGGTCCCATTGTGATTACCAACATTTTCACATTTATCACTGAGTTATTTATGCATTGTCAAGACCTGACATTAGAGACCTTAGGGTTATCTCTTGAGGCTTGCTAATAGAGATTTAGCTTTCAAGAGAGATAGGATTTCATATTTGGTCTGAGTTGTTGTGTAGAAAAAATCATCAACAGATTTTTCCTATATCTGCACAAGGAGCAAACATGTTAGATAAACAAAGCATATGATAGGTGTGTTTGATAACTCTTTTTTTTTCCTGGAAACCTATGGTATTCTATCTATTTTAATGCTTATGGAGATCATATTATATGTTTATGGATGTTTGCACATATTTTGATTGGTGACCTTTCATTTCTCTAACAACACTCTTCTTCTAGATGCAGGGAACCTAGGAGCAGTAGGGAAAGCATCAACTGGAAGCAAAACAAGTGGGGAAGACTGAAGATGATGCAGGACAAGGCAACTGGGATTCATCATTCAAGCAATGATGGGTCCCCCTTCATTTTATGTGCATTTCTTTGTTGTATTTGTAAATGTACAGTGTTTACTTTATATGCATTAAAATGGTCAGTCCCTAGGCTTGTGAGGGACACTATACGCTTATCATTATCAACAAAGACTACATTTGCAATAAATGTTGACTCTCTTTTCTATTGTATGTAATTGTATAACTATAATAATGCAATCTTTTGATAATCTCTTTTATGCACATGGATGAAACTTAGCAAAAGAAGATATGTACCTTTTTATCATTTAAATGCAAACACAATCATATGTCTACCTAATTTAGCTGGGAACAAAATCAGGTAACAGTAGGTCATGGCTTATAATGTATGAGATAATCAACAAAATTTTGAGTACTTATTGAACTATATATATTTCTTACTATTATGCTTACTATTTTCCCTATCCATAGCTTGTTTGAAAGCACCTGTTTTAGGCTTTTATACATAGCAACAAGGTAGTGAACTATTTGATAAAATGCTTTTGTAGACATGTATGAAAAATGTGGTAGCATAGAGAAGGAAGTGAATATTTTGAGAAAAGCCTCAAAGAAATGTGGTTTCATGGTGATGGAATTCCATCACCACAAGACCATATTTCTTTGAGGATTTTTTTCAAACAACTCATTTCCTTCTCTATGCTTGTTATCAATAGGATTGCACCTGTACTACAAAACCTTTAAAAGTTCCACAATCCCATGTAACATTGGACTAATTTCAAGTTGTGGGTACCCTATTGTGAAACTAGACCTCCAAATTCTAGGTTGGTTCCTATATGATGATAAATTAGGTACTTGAATGATTCATTTTGATAAAAGGGTAAGAAGGATTGAACTGAATGCATGAACGAAAATTCAAGCATCGGTGATGCACCTAATTGGAAATCTAAACTGCAACTTAATTCACAAATGATTACTTAGTACCTCTAGTTGCACAACCTGATCTGATAGACCAATCACCTAAATATTTTATATAGAGGTCTTGATTGAATACAATTTTGAGGGAAAACAATTAGTTTGTGTGACTAAACTAACTAATCAATTACATGCATAGTGTATAACCAATGAGCTTAAACTAAACTGCATACATCTATTTACGATATGAGACAAAAATATTAGATGTTTCAAAATTGAAACACAATAATCTTTCGTTCAAATCCCACACAATGATGATGCCTGAAATCTTGAAGGAAAAAATTGAAAATAATGGAAATCAAAAGGAATTCTTCTACAAATTACAAACTTAATTAGCTAGTAAAAGCTGGTGCATAATCTATTAAACTATGAAAACTAAGTTACATGAAGTCTCTTTGCTAAAGGAAAAGAAAGAAAACAAGAACCAAGGAAAAACTAAGTCTTTTCCCCAATATATACAATAAAGGGCTTCAAAAAGACAAGAGGAGATAACTGAAGTCAAAATAATTGAATCTCAAAGAAATCCACAAGAAAAAGCAAAAATAGCTGAAAATCATACTCTCCAATGTTGTAAACTGAGCCTAAACAACTTAGAACTTCATGTCACAATATATGTAACTGAATGGTAACTCAAAAAGGCTCCAGAATGCATGGAACTAGCACTAAAAGTGATAATATCTCCTCACGAGCAAAGATGAAAGTCCCTAAAAAAAGGGCTCAAAATTGGAGCTAACTACACTCAATACATCACAAACTCCTCATGTCATACATGATCAAAAAAGCCTCCAGAAAGATCTTAGTTTGACTCAAAGTCATGAATAGAACTCCAAATGACACTTATTATCTTTAACTTAGTTTCACTTGTCTATTTTGCATGATTTTGGAAAAAAGGATTGTTTGATTAAATATTAAAGATAACCACAAATGATTATTTTAATATTTAATGTGTGATAGTTTTCCTTTTTTTTTTAACATTATAAGTTAAATATTAAGGAAATCAATTGATTATTACCATTAATATTTAAATACATTTATGACTTGTCAATCTCATGCAAAAATACAAAAAAGAGCAAATAAATGAAAATTCTTTTGACTTTACAATCAAGAGATAATGTGAACTTGACTTGATCAAGTCATGCCAGATTCCTACATCATTAGATCAATTGACCTAAGTATTTGGCCATGGGAAGAGACTATATGCAAATGACTTAATCTTTTTTTCATAGAACAAAAGTCAAATTCTCACCAAAATGATTAGGGAACGAGTAAAAGAAAACTTGAACCCTAAAATCATTTTTCAATTTGCATTCAATCTCCTGGAGACTTCTCTACTGTGCTGCCAATGGATAGGGTTCCAAGCTTGAGATGCCACATTTTCATGCTATTTCTGATGGATTTTTAAGGATCCTAATAGAAAAAACAAGGTGAGTGTTCCTTGGTTACATATTTGGTCTTTTCTTCAATTTCAAAGGGCATTTTTTAGGCTTATAGTTGTGGCTATGGTAGCTTTCTCCTGATATGTCTAAAGTTTATAATCTATCCATAAAACTACAACAACAAATTAGCTCCCAACAAGGAAGTTTGGGAGGAGGTTTTCCTTCAATGGGGTATCAGATGCCTAGCCCAACCCCTTTATTCAATACTATTCCATGGATGTCTCCTTCCCATTATGGACCTATGTCCGAGTTGCAGACTCAATCTCTTGTTCCATTCTTTGCCAATGGAGCTTATGACTTATTTTGACAATCAAAAGCTCATCATAGTCTGCATGGTCATCATAACCAAACTAGAACACCAAATCATGGCGATCAACCACTTGTTAAGAATGTTGAAAGTGAAAAGATAGTCCAACTCATAAACAAGGTGGAGATGCTAAAGAAAACTTTGCCCCAAGTGACGAATGACATGGCTCAGCTTAGATTGAACCCTTCTCAAAACCAAGGTAATTATCCTAATCAAAGTAATAACAATAAAGGTAATTATCCTAATTAGAGCAATAATAATCAGGGTAATTATCAGAATCATAACAATCACGACCAAAGGAGTTATCAAGGACAAAACTCATCTAACCAAGGCTATCAAAACAAAAATAGAGGATATAACCAAAGGCCAAATAACAACCAACAATGGAATATAGGGCCAAATAATGGTGGAGTTTCTCACAATTATCAAGCTAATAAGGAAAGGTCACATACTGCAAATGTGGCTGAACTTAATTTTATGACTAATTGGTGCAAGCTGCATGATATTGAAACCCATTCTGAGGTAAACTTCACTGAAATGGAGAAAGTTGTCAAGATGGCATAGGAAGATGCCCAAACATTCCAAGGGAATTCAAATAAAGAAGGTGGCTCAATAGATACAACAATGACTTATGACCTCTTTGAGGAAGAACCTTCATTCCCAATGAAGAATGAGAATGGACTAGAGGAGGATGCATATGATGCCCAAGCCTTTCAGACAAAGGGGGGACACTTCCTAAGAAATCAAAATCAGGGTTTGTTCACCATATCAGCACCACCTAATCACATGGTTCCTCTGAATCAAAGTGCTGACAATAACCCTCCTCCACCAAAAGGTCCACCTGACTTCCATAACAAAGGTAATTCACCTAGTGTTGTCAGATGTAATGTAAGCTATAACACATAATTTGATATTATTGCTGAGATACAGAGACAAAAAACCTCTTTATCATATTTTGACATCCTAAAGTGGTGCCTTGCTCAACAAGAGATAGTGTTGAAAGTTTTGGAGCAAGCTAATAAATCAAAAGGAAAAATCAAGGTGGCACCTGCTGCAGACATGAATGCAGCTTTGTACAGAAGCAAGGTAAGTATCCCATCATTTCTTTTAAGTTTAAGAATTTGTGGGAAGAATCTACATAATTGTTTGCTAGATTCAGGGGCTTTTGGAAATGTTATGCCATTTTCTATATGTAAGAAACCGGGATTGAACCCTATCCAAACAAACAAGAAGGTCATCCAACTAGATAAAACAGAGGTTAATGTGGTTGGAGAATTCAAAAATATACATATGCAACTAGGGTCTAACCCCAGGATTTTAACCAATATAGATATTCAAGTAGCAGACATTCTCAAGACTTACAGTATGTTGTTGAACAGAGATTTGATGAAAAGTATAGGAGGATATCTCTCCCTTGACTTTTTACATATGTGGCTACTATGGAGGGGAGTGCCTACGCAGATTAGGATTGAAAGTGAACCTCGCCTCAAGCATATCATCATTGAATATGATTGTCCCAACGAGGTAGCTTATTTTGAGACCGAGATAGGGGTTTATAAAAGAGAAAAAAATTTGACCTTTTTGGTTCTTGATACCAAAGATTTGTCAACACAAAAGTTCCCTGATCCCACTATTAATGAAAATCGACAGGCATTGATTAGGAAGCTGCAACAGGATTAGCTAGTCTTAGGGGAATATATCGACTTGCAAAGTATTTTACTCCCTAATTGGTGTAGGATACACTACCAAAATCATTTGGAATTGACCTGCCAACCCTGCATCAACATTTTAAATCATGTTTCCCAAGCTGAGGAAAATAGCCTAAGTCACCTTGAGACTATTGCAGATCACTTCACATTTGAAGCCAAAGATGCAATAATGTTAACCAGGGATAAGATGCCTTCAAAGGAAGTGCCTTCTCAAATTGAACTTACCCCAGTCACATTTTGAAACCAACATATTTATGAGGAACAACCCCAAGGTTTGCTTGATACCCCTGCACTCACAAGTATACCAAAACCTAAGGGATTAATCAAAGAGGTAAGTGACTATTAGAAGGATAGCCATAGATTATATGATATATCTATGCAAGAACTGGAAATTACACCTGAGGAACCAATTGAATACCCGTTCCCTATATTTGATGCAAAAGATAAAGTAGCCCCACCTATGGCTCATTCTATCCAAATTACCACAATAACCTCAAAAAGATCAACTCCATCTCATGATCAACTATGGACCCTCACGTTTGATGGATCCAAATCCAAGACAAGCTGCGGTGTTGGGATTGAATTAACCAGCCCAAAAGGGATAACTTTCTTTGCTTCTTACAGGTTGCAGTTTTTATGCACTAACATAGCAGAATATGAAGCTCTAGCTCGGGGGCTGGTGTTTGCACATAAGAAGAAAGTTACTGCATTAATGGTTAAATGGGATTTAGAAGTAGATATCAAGCAAGTGCATAGCCAATACACATGTCACAATAGAAGGCTGGTAGTTTATAGAAATCAGGTATGGAACCTGATTGAATACTTTGATGCATTTGGGATTAGCTTAATCCCTAGAGAGGAAAATCAAAAAGCTGATTCATTAGGTATTTTCTGCAAGTACCCTAGAACCCATGCAAGGCTCCAAGCTTAAGAGATTCTTAGTGGAATTGATATCCACCCCGACTATTCTTGATAATGTTAGGAACTTTCAAGTCTTTGATGATGATTGACATATCCTTTCTTTTCTAGCAAGTTCAGATGTTTTTGAAGGACAGATCATCGATGAGTTCAATAGAGATCAAGGGGACTGGAACCCTGAAGATTACGATACAAAGGGGGTCCTTAATCTAAAAGGTAATAGCATTCCCAAGGGAATGGTGGCCTTAGAAATAATTTTTGATTCAGACCCAAGGGCTCAGGAAAAGGTATCAGTCAAAGATAAAGGAGGTGAATATGAAATTGTTAATCTAGCTGATTTCAGCCCAAAAAGAAATGTTTACATAGGGACAGCTTTCCCTGAAGCAATTAGAAAAGATATACTAAAAGCACTGAAAAAGGATATTGCTGCAATAGCCTTAGGGTATGAAGATCTAAAGAAATTTAATGATTCTGTTATGAATCACACTATTCCTTTGAGGCTTGAAGCTAAACCATTTTGATAGAAACAACGTCCTATCAATGCCCTGATTGAACCATTGATCTTTAAAGAACTTTGAATATTTATTTCAATAAGAATAATCTTCCCTGTATGACATTCAATATGGGTGGCTAACTTGGTTCCAGTCCGTAAGAAAAATGGGGAGATTAGGCTATGTGTAGATTTTAGGAATATGAATAGAGCTTCAGAAAAAGACAACTACCCACTCCCTTCACTGGATGAAGTCTTGTAGATTGTCAACATGTCTCAGATGATATCATTGCTGGATGGTTATTCTAGATACAATTAGGTGATGGTTAACTGTGAAGACAAAATTGTTATGCCTTGCATAACCACCCCATTTTATTTTGGAATAAAATGGGTCCCCTTCTTTTTTTTCTGCTTTTGTTTTCTTCGCCTTTGGTTTTCTGGTTTGGTCTTGGGAGTTCTCTTGTTTTCCTCTTGAGTTTGTTTTTGTTTTGCTGAATTTCGTTCTGCCTCAATTAAAGTTGGGTTCCTTTTGTTGAAAATTAAATTATGAATGGTGAAAAATAATATATTTATATGCTTTAGAGGACTAATGGAGACCTTGTTGTTTTGTACAGATCCTCATCTAAAAGATAATATCTCTCTCTCAAAGGAGAGTGGGTTGGAAGGCATCCTCAATCAATTTGGCATAAAGTCCTCAATAAAAGTCGGCCAGCTTCAGGATGTCTTCTATATGACTAGTAGTGCTTCCATTCATTTGAAATGTCTTGGTATTATGACATCTCTCTCCGATGTGTCAGGATTTTCATATGTCTCCCTGACATGCTAAAGTCTCGCCAACCGATTGCACACAAGGTTAGTGTCACCAAAATATTTGCGCTCGATGAAAGGTCTTGCCAACCCATGAACTCTCGGTGAAAGGTTATACCTTCGGCATAATGTCTGGCCAAAGAGGTGAGGTCTCAGCGACAGAGGTGGCTTCGGGATAAAGTCTCACCGACAGGGTGGACTCTTGTCGAG
>VDFB02195786.1:0-13558 GCA_007258455.2 Sequoia sempervirens | reverse complement strand
TTTGTATTTATGGAATGTGTGTTTATTTTTGGATTTTTGGGAAATGTTTTGTTTTTGGATTTTTGGAATATTTATTTTTTTGGAATTTTGGAATATTTGACTGTTAAGGATAGAAGTAGAAATGAATGGTGCTTGACTAAGGATGTTTATGATGACGTGAGTCAATTCAATATGTGTTGTAGATGATATGGAGAAGGGTGTTGATGTGACTTAGATTGAAATGTAAAGATGGAGAAAAATTATCTAAAATTGATGACAAATGATTGTGATGTTTGGAGTGGGTTGAAATGTGGCAATGCTTGATGTTGAGGATAGGTGATGAAATGATCTAAATCAAAGGTACCTTTTGAATCAAGACATAGGATAGTTGACTTGTGGTTTTAATCTTTCCTACTTGAGATAGGTAAATTTCTCAAGAAAGATCAATTAAGATTCTCAGACGAATTAACTTAAGATAGGCCAAGTTCCTAAGTTAATTTCATCCAAGGTGATTTGATGATTGTCAATTAATTTGATGCTTACGATATAAAAATTTCTTAATAACACAAGAATCAAGGATAGAGATGATATGAAGTCTTGATTTTTGAAGGTAATATTTCACTTAGATTGAAATAGATGACAATGTGGGTTGATGTGTTATGTGTTTTGGATGATATGGATTAGGATGTTTGATTGTCTATGTATGAATGGTTGAGATTGGATGTGTTGATGTAGGAAAAATGTTTGGCGAGACCTATGACAGTGTTAGGATATGATATGATGGACAAGACAATATCATGATATGGATAGGGTAAATGTGATGTTGAATGGTGTTATAAACCTAGGATGATGGTTGAATGTGAATGTAGATGATACTCTAATCATATGATAATGAATGTATGGGATGATGTAATGAGGTTGTGAGATGATAAAAAGGATGTTATATTATGAATGAAGATGGTGGTATGGTATAGTATGGATTTAAATGTAGGATATAGATGTCTATGAGGATACCAACCTAGGTTGTAGATAAAAGGATGTATATGATGGTCAATACCTATGATAATTGATGTATATGCTAACATAAATGACAATAGATGTTATGATATATGTATGTAGATGAAGGGATGATGTGCATGTAGGTTATTGCTTAATCTAGGATATGGATATCTATGAAGGATGATATGTAAAACCCGTCCCCGGCAACCTAGAGTGTGATTCATGCAATACTGCTAAAGCACACCTAATTTTTCTTAAAAGTCAAAACAAGATGAGTATCCTACTCTAACCACATACATCCTCTTAGGCTAATGAACGCCTACATGTGAACACTATTACTTATAAAATTTAACCAACCATACCATATGAATATTAAACTCAAGATACAACTTACAACAAAGACAAATCCACAGATAACAACACTAATAGAAATGCATTGAACATATACTCACAAATACAACAATTCATTAAATCCAATAAATGAATAGATCATAAATATTATTACAACATATCCCAAAGGTTCACCCCGGACAAATGAGGCATTACAATTATACACATAATGAACCACGCTTACAATGAAGAAAGAGAAGAACAACTCTAGAGAACCACACCTAGCTCCTCGAACAAGAAGATCTCGCCATCACAAACGAAAGAGAAACTCAACAGTGTAAGATGCATGCCACCCAACCATCTGGTACCCGTAGGCCCAACCCACGTGCTAGGAGATAGTAACAGGTAATTAAGGAAATCCTACTACCTCTAGACATAGGCAACATACATAATACTCACAGTACAAATAACCAAGAACTATGATCACATTGCTTCCAGAATCACTGAATCAATTATAAACACAATACAATTAAACCGATTGTTGTCATAGAAGGAGTGTCATCACAAAGGTTGCATTGGTTGTCCAAAGGAGATCTTCCTAGGTCCCGGCCCCCCTCTAGGGTTATCTTGGTAACCTTTCACGATTTCGGCCCCACATGCACACCAGTGCGAAATCGGTTATCTTTCGAGAAGACAAGATAACGATCTAGCCATTCTAGGCCTTCCCGACTCATCTCAAGTCTCATACAAGCCCTTGAGCCAATGAGCGAGGCTAAAGATCTTGTTATATGTGTTAAGCTAATAGATTATTTAATTCCCACTTGATTATACTGACTCCCACACGAGTTGTCCTGGAACCACTTTGTGTCTCGACCCTCGCTAAAAGCCACTCCCCTATCGATAACACATAACTCAAACTACATGCCAAGGGTAGACAGTGCACTAAGAACTGACAACAATAACCAATACACCTCAAAAGGTAACACATCTCTACGGAGGTCCAATACAGAAATCCAATATGTGCGTGCTACCCAAGAAACTCAAAGGGTGAACTAAAGTTACCACAACCCTTTCACAATTACAACTCTAGAAGACTTAGATTCACATAATGACAAATACTTTCCCCCCAGTACACAATTATAGAAACACGTGTTTTTAAATACAATTCAAGAAAATAACAAATACTATCCTTCGGATTTCCTAAATCCATTACAATCAATTATTGCATATTAAAATACATCATCCAAAACACTATTTCAATTTATTAAACTAACAACGAAACAATTAAATATTCCACTTCCAAATCACAACTGCTCTTAATACTTAACTCAATTTCCTTAATTAAATATTCAATCTTTCTATTTAAAATCATTCCATTACAAAATAAATATTTACATCTTATAACATAATAACCTTAATAATAATATTTAAAAATAATTACTTATATTAAATATATATATAATTATACAGCTTGTGCATGTACAATGAAATACATATATATTTAAATATAAAAATATCTATTTTTAAATATACACTCAAAAATTCCATCTCACATTAATATAAACAAAATACATAGTTCACATATATTAGATTATAATATTAAATTATTATAAACTAATATATATAAATTATATATAAAAAACAAATCTAAAATATATAAAATATATATTATATATAATATAATATATATATTATATATAATATAATATATATATTATACATAATATATATTTTATATATATTAAATTTTATTTAAATTTAAAAGCACCGAAAATCGCAGGTTAAAACTTGCGCACAATATAGAGAGGAAGGTTGGGGTTGTTGCCCACGCAGGCTCCCTCCCCATGGGACGCTACCTATGGAGGCGCTGCCTCCACAGCCAACGCTTCCATGGTGGGCATGACTATGGGGTTAGCACCCACCCAGCCCCCAACAATATACCATAATTTCCAATTTAAATTTTGTTCACAAAAAAAATTGCCGTATAGGCGACCAACAGGGTTTTCAATTTTTTTATAAATAATTCTTCAAGGAATTTTCCTATGGCTCAAGCTTTTACAAAAATATATATATATATATTATATATATTATATGTATATATATATTTATATATCCAACCAACAATCTAAATGGACAAATTATTTTCTACAAACAATTTACAGAAGAACAATTTCAAAGAACAATTCCAAAAAACTTCAATTTTCAAATTATACTTGAGAATCTCAATCTAATTACAGAGATCCACCAAAATCTACTGTTAAAATTTGATTTCCTATAGAGGTTTCCTAATTTTCTTAAATCAATCTAATTCAAATGGACAATTTGCACAGAGGATTTTAATTGTTTTTCTACAGAGGTTTCACTTTCACGGCAATCTTTTAAAAGAAAGAAACAAGAACTTCTACAATATTGAAAAAATCCTTTCCTAAACATTTATAATTTGCATTACAGTAATAAAATAACTTTTCAATACAAAATTCACAAAAACAATAAAGGAACCTATTCCAGAAGAAACTGTTGCCTCGAGAATTGTTGTCGCTCGAGCTTCTCTGTAACTTCAAATTTCCAATGTAGCCAAAACTTCCTCCAGCAAATTTGCCTCTTTCCAGAAAACACACAATACACAGCCAAGAATTCTACAGTAAAATTCTAAAACAAATCTTGAGAGAGATCCACAATTTCCTCACCAATTTTCAACAACCCACACAAAAACTCTCATGAAACAACTTTCTTTACTTTTCCCAAATATCTCTTCCGAGAATGAATTTCCAACCATTAGATAACAAATTTCTAACTTAGAGTTATTTCAAACAAAATATCTTTTCCCTCAATAACCTAGATATTTTCCATCCACATGCATTTAAATAAAATAATACAATTTACTAATTACAACCAATTTAAATATTCTTATTTATTTAATTACCATTTATTTTTTTAATAATAAAATTTACTCAACAACATTACCAAATTAAATTAATTTATTTGTTTATTCAAAAGCCTTCACAACAATAATTCAATTAATTAAATATTTAAATCAAATACACATTTAATCTATCAAATTAAATTTGCACAATAGTAAAATACCTAGAACAACAATGATAAAACTAAGACCGAAATTCAAACTAACTACACACTGTACTAGGGTAAAGGTATAACTAGATAACCCGTTACTATCTCCCAATATTACTGTTGAGTAGTGGACACGCTCAGACCTGTGAAACCAGGTGAAGCTAATGTCTGTACCTGCAATCCTGTAAACAAGCAAATGTCGCACATGTATACAGATAGTAATTCATACACACCGTGAAGAGAGAATGCGGAAATCACAGGGCACTCGCAAGCGAGTGATGCAATACCGTTCTCTTCACCAATACAATGTCACATCAACTGACGAGATAATATATCAATTAAACTATGATAAGCAAATATAGCAATGTCATCACAACTAAGCATCTATGCAAACATAAAGCATATTAACATAATCACCATGCATATAATGTGTCATCATATCAATATAGTCTATCATCGCTCCACTGTCAGCGATAGAATAACCATAACATAAAACATAGTCTAACAAAGTATCTGAGCTATCAAGAAAACATAACAAATCGGAGGGGTGTCACAATATGTGATTACAAATTTACTTGATGATGTGTAGACAAGATGATGATATGATGTGGATGTGAAGAACAAAGTGCATGTAAATTATGGTAAAAAAATATAGGATAATGGGTATCTATTAATATTTAAATGATAATTTAAGTTTATGATGTGGATGAAGATGATAATATGACAGGTTATGGATGTATGTGGAGATGGAAACCTAGGACTTGGGAAAATTAATGGTATAATATGAAGTTATGATATGAATGCAAGTGATGGTCTATATGTAGGATGATGAAAGTGTATGAGGATCTAAACCAAAGATAATAGATGTGAATGAAGATGTGGTTGATGAAAGATATATGATCTAGGTGTAAATAATGATCTAAACCTAGGAGAAGGGATTTAAA
This sequence comes from Sequoia sempervirens, assembly GCA_007258455.2. Taxonomy (NCBI): domain Eukaryota; kingdom Viridiplantae; phylum Streptophyta; class Pinopsida; order Cupressales; family Cupressaceae; genus Sequoia; species Sequoia sempervirens. Next base: position 8,237 of record VDFB02195786.1, on the reverse strand, counting down.
ATATGGTATAAATGGATGCATATTAGAATGTAGATGACAAAGGATGTTAGGATATGAATGTAGATGATGATATGATATAGATGTAAGTGATGATCTAATGTAGGGTTTGGATATCTATGAGAATTACATGTGGTTGTTGTATGAAAAAAGGATGAAAAACTATGGATGTAGATGTAAGTGATGGTGTGTATACTTAGGATGTGTATGTATAAGGATGCAAATGGTGATTTTATGATGGTATAGTCTAGGATGTATATGTGTGTGAGGATGGTATGTGGCTATGGATGCTAAGATATGAATGAAAATTTTGTGGTACAATGGATGGTATATGATGAATGTGAATAAAATTCTAAAGCAAAGGCAATGGATGTATATGGGATGATGTGGAATTAGGATGACAAGCTATGATAATATATTTTATGGTTACAAATGGAAACAATATTCTTAACCTAAATGATACATTTCAAACTAGGTTGTAGTTAATATGATGGCATGTAAATTTTGGACACCTAAACCTTAGAAAGAGGATAATGTTAATCTAAACAAATAAAGATAAAATACTTTTTGTCTTTCTGGAATTTTTTGATTGTTTTGGATATTTTTCTTTTTGAAAGCTTAAACTAAAAATAAGATAAAAGATTAAAAAAGGCATAAAAAGATAAAGTCCCCATTTGGCTTCAAGTGGGGAGGTTCTAATCTAAAATTACAAGCACATAAGACACAACAACCCTAAAATTATTCAGGTGGGAGTGACTCCTAGTGTAGACCCATAATAAAGCTAATACCATCTACCATGTGAATGGATAGCTAATGAACATAAGGTCATGTACCACCTATACACCCCTTACCTTGGAGGACAAGGCCTTGCCCAAGGTTAGCTCTATCTCAACACATGGAGGTATGTTGTGAGTAACTTTAGGGTACAATACACATTCCTTACACCACACTAGAAGATGACCAAAGGATTTAGGCTTCTATTTACGAGCTCGCTAGGAAAAAAATTTGGGCTAAGGGCCCATCTACATACATGAGATTAAGAGGGTCTGCCCTCTTATCTTCACCTCACAATTCTTGGTGGACTAAGGTTCTTGGGGTTTTTCCATATATGACAATGGCTCATTTTTGAGATATAAATTTTTCTCTCCCCCTTCTATATATCCTAAAAAAAATATGGTTGAGGTCATCCATTGGGGTGATGAAATCTCCAATAAAGTATCCTAAAAAGTAAAACAAGGTAACACTTATTTCTAATCCTTAAGATCACCCTAAAGTGCTAGAGGAGAGCATACATAAATGGACCTTGGGGATGAAAACACTTATTTATTTTAAGCCCAAATAAAAATGTGAGAGTTTATTTTAGCCAATTTTCTAATGATGAGAAAATAAAATAAATATAAATAAAATGGGCTAAATTAGTCTTCACGAACACATCCTACAAAACCATGCATTAGTAGTTTTCAAAGTTTATCTTTGCCCAATGTGATATGTTGCATTCAAATGATCAATCCAAGAATATAAAAATATAGTAATAAAACAAGAAAAAGAGATTTCACTAGTGAATTCCTTGTGAGTTTAAGATTTGTGAGTTTAAGATTTTTTTTTTTTAAATCACTGAAAAATGAGTTTGTATGCAAAAGATGTGAGTATTTAAAGTTTGCAAAAGAAGCATGTATTTTGAGGAATTTTACCTAATTATGGAGGTTGAATATAAAAAAATGGTCTAATCCATAGAATAGAGTTTGGAATTAGCTTTTCCAACGCTTGTAAAAAATAAAAAAATTGATCAGTTATGCAAAATTTATTAATATTTTCGTGAAATTTCCCTATCATAAAATGCAAAGTAAAGGGGGAGTTTGTTTAGTCCCAAGGCACTATTGTTTGGCCCCCACATGACCATCTGTTGTACAATCCCATGACCAAGGGCTAATTGGAGGGGGTTGGGAACTAAATCTAAGCCCCCACATAACTAAAACCTTTAGGATTTTGGAATTGAGGGCTAAATTAGTGGTGCCCTTGGTCAATGGAAAATTGCAAAAAAACTAGAAATAAAATAAATTTAGCCATATGTATCGGATTTGAAAGAAAATTAAGAAAATGACTTTTTGTTTCATCAAGGTTTCCTACAAGTTGCAAACCCTATGTAACATTGTGTATATGTCACACATTGTATATAGTATGAGTTTACGTGGTCATATTTTATGTATATACCTCATATTGTAAAAATAATAATGTAAAATATATACATGGTTGGTTAATACACAATGTATATGTACCTCTAAAAATCATACCAATATATATATATATATATCACACCTCATTGTGTGTATATTATAGTATTAATAAGGTCATGGGAGTGTGTAGGGGTATACAAGTGTACATATCAAAGGATGACATCAATCTATATATATACCACATATAACATGTGTATCCTGATAGTTTTATATGTATATCTACTTAGTAACCATGTGTATATGCCCATGATCTATGTGTATACCTCTACAATGACCTACAAAAGAAAATATAAAATTGTCAATCCTTGTGCAAGATGGTATAACAGTATGAAATTCCATATAGTCATACAAATTTTTCATACTAGGGGCCCTTAATTCTTTTTGCAAAATTTCACTATAACAAAAATATATCAAATTATATGTCAAAAGTCATATTTTGGCCCTCTCAGAGGCAACTATGAGGTCTATTTCACGATACAAGGCTCTTATTAAAAGTTGATCTTCAAGGCCCCCTTAGAAAAGCATGTACATGCAAGATTAAACTCATGAAACTCACAAGTACAAGTGTTGAATATTTTATTTCATGCCAGGTTCACCAAAATGTATGCATGCAAATGAAATAAATAAAATAGCATCAAATTAAAATCAATTCAGAATTCAAATCAAACACGTGCAAACCTTCAATTGATTTGAATGTAATTTTTTACTCATTTGTGATGTGGGTGTTCAATTTGCCAACATGCCATAAGCATTCTTTGGATATAAAATTTCTAAGACTTGTTTTCAAAATAAATGTTTAATTGATTGATTACATATGTGTTTGATTTATATATTATTAGGAGAATCTAATGGATGGATAGGATTCAATTTGAGATATGATCCTTGATTTGAGGGACTAATAAGCAAATGTAGCATGCATAGAAGAGTTGCATATTATTTTAATTTTTAATTAAAATAATTAAAAGTTATCAATTCAATGTGACAAGGGAGTAAATAGATCCAGTTGATTAGTCAAATAAATGAGACTAGGAGTAAGTATGAGTCAACTAACTAGACTAGGTAGTCAAATATATGAGGTATAATTAATCAAATTAATAATTAATTAATAGAATTATTGGTGCACATGAGGTAGAAATTAATATTAAATTAATTTGTTAATGGATGACGTGTGGATAAATAATTAATTAAATGGATAACTATGCAGATAATTGTGAATAATTGATTTATTAAAAGGATGAATAATATTAGCCAAATTTAATTAAATAATTTTAGAATTTATTTAACTAAATTATTAAGCATTAGGAGTCTTAGGTGACAAGGTGATAATAAATAAATTAGATGATTATTGTACAAAAACCAAGACCTAGGTGATGAATGAACGAATTAGGTGATGTCATAGGGTGATTAGGTGAAGACAATATTTTTTAGGTGTCTAAAATTTGCATATTTTTTTGTTGTTGCCTATAGTTCTAGTGCTTCATGCATCACATAGTCATAGTAACCCTGCTTCATATGATAGTGTGCCTCAACAATGTACTAGTTGGATCATTATGCTATTTATAACTTATGTTTTTTCATGTATACCCTTTATGTGTATGGTGGTGTATAGGAGCGAATTTGCACCCCTTGTGTAAATTCCCCTCTTGCATCCCCTCACCTTAGAAAATAAAACCCGAAGGTGAAATTCCACATCATCCACCTACCTTCCATCCACTTGGCACGTGTTGTGTGTTTTGGTGGGGGAATTTTTGTTAGGGACGTGAGTGTGACATGAGGACGTCTGTGCGGTGCGCTGCCATCCCTGACAAATTCCTGCCTCTAGAGTCCGTAGGGACGTTACACTCCTCATCAAGGATGAATTGTAACATCTTTGTGTGACCAACCAACTCGAAAATAGCTCCTCCCCATTTTGGTCTTCAAAGGCATCCATTTCACAATCACTTCATCCTCTACACATTCATTCATCTTCTAGAAATCTATCACATTCTCTCAAGCATTCTTCACAACTCCATTGAGCATTACAACAAGCAAGCTTGTTAGCCCATCAATTCCATCCTTGTATGTGTGGTGCCACCATAGAAGTTATGAGTTTGGAGTCTTGCGAGACCCCCCTTTATCACTATTGCGGCCGTGTCGACTTTCCCAAGCTCATTGCTTGCATTCTCCCTTCATCGGCCTTGAGAGCCTTTGGGTGGAGGTGGTATCACTTCATTTTCCTTTTGTGGTTTGATAGAGTAGCGTAACATCTTTTGTAGTGTTCAATACTCTTTTTCTTCTTTCCTTTATCATACTTTCTACTTTGTGGCTTTTTTGGTATCGTGGAGGTGGAAACACCAAAGCGGGGTTGATATGGCGCTTCAGGAAAATTAAGAGTGTTTTCAATCCGTTTAAATCAGTATTAAAGAGTATTTTCAATTTATTCAAATCATTATAAAAGGTTTCCAAGTAGTCAACATTGTTCATAACACTTCCAAATGAGCTTAATAAAAGAGAATTTAAATTGCATTTCATGTATAATAATAATATCAATGTAATGTATCAAGATTTTACAAAACATAAGTATTTCAATGACTTTCTCATATACATATATTCAACCTCACTTGGAAGAATCAACAATTCTAATAGAAACATCTTTTCTATGCTAAGTTATAAAACTTTAACTTCTCAAATCAATGTTACATTAGATACTTTCAAAACATACTTCTATTTCAAAGTTTCAACAAAGAATGACAAATACATATACATTTACAATGGGCTTCACAAGCCAATCCTGAATAATACACAAGTACATCAATAGCAAATAAACTTGGAACCACCAACCGCCGTGACACCTTTGGTCTTCTTGCGAGCTGGGGCCAAGAATGTGATTCAGGTGCCTTTTCCACCCAACCACGAAGTCCATGACTTCCCCGGGTCCCTTCCTGACTCGAAGGAATCCCTGGCCCTGCATAAAGGAGCCTAGCAACCCGAAACAGTAAAATAGGAGGGAACTCTCGATGCGTGCCTGATGCCTATATGCATTTCTAACATGAGAAATAAACACATTTCTTGCAACAGGAGGTGGCATAGACTCAAATACATATATGTTTCTAGGCTTTTAAAATAAAAACAACCCATCTATTTCAATGGTACAAGTGCTTGGCCAAGCATAAATAATACAAGTAAATGGTAGTTTAGAAAAGGTAATACTACCGTCTCTGTTGGCCCACCGTCGGCACCCTGTCCCGGAAGTTACCATAGTGAAGTATGAATAAATACCAAAGCAGAAAATTATGCATTTTCGTACATGTTTCAATCATTCAATTAATTCTAAAAGAGTTTCAAATGTGAATTTCAGAACATTCTTTGTAAATTCAGTAGTAAAATTTCGTTTATTCCTTGGTAAGTAACCCTTTTCTGATTTGGATAAAGGCTCTGTTTTTAAAGAAGAACATATATGTCTTAATACTTTTCAGTGCATTATTAGAAAGAAGATTTAATCAATTTGTTTGAATGGAACAGTGTTTTCTGTTTTCAGTATGTATTTCTATTCTTTCCAAGCTCAGGCTGACTGAAAGTGTAATTCCCAATTTCCATACAGGTTTCAGAGTAATAATAATATACTGAAACAGTGCAATTTATTCAGAAATTCAGAGGTTTGAAAGATAATCTTGCATTCAATTTTCATGTTGTATTCCTTTACTCAGGATTGTACTTCTGTAAGTAAGTATATGTTAAAGTAATCAAGATGCTTTCCAGTTTACATGGTTTCTCAAAGACATTTCTGTTCTTGTTTCAGGTTTAACATTTCTGAGATATTTGTGTATAATTAACAGAGTTCATACTACTTTCTGGAACTGGTTTTCCTGTTTCAACTTGTATCTTGGCACATATATGCATGGATATCTATATATATATATGTATATATATAAATATATATATATATATATATGTACATATATACAGCTGAATGTATATATATATATATATGTGTGTGTGTGTGTGTGTGTGTGTGTGTGTAAAAGAATTCATGTACAGCTGCGTGTAATTTGAAGAAAGAAATTCTGGTTTTTAAAACTGTTCAAAGAGTTCACTGGCCGAGCACACAGAACAGGGCATTTTTCAGGGTTTTCTTATTGGCGTTGAGCAACATAGGGCACAGGAAAAGCCCTTGCCCCTCCCATGGGGAGGGGGCGGGCTGTGAGGGGCTCGCGCCTCCTCCACAGGCCGCGGCCTGTGGAAGGCGCGAGCCTCTCACAGGGTCGCGTCCTTCCCATGGGGAGGACAAGGGATTAAATCCCTTTCTTTCCTTTGGTTTACAATTTCAAAACTCAAAATAAAGAAGTCATTTCGTTCAGTATATCTGCATTCGAATTTATCTCAAAGGCATTTTGAATTTAACCAGATGACAGAGTTTTTATGCAGACCATATATGCATATATATATTCATATATATATGCACGGGAATTCGAATTCCTGTGCATATATATATGCATATATATATATGTTTATATATATATATTTGCAGTTATACTTGAGAACAGTTTAATAAATTGCAGAATTTGCAACAGAATAAAAACCCTAATTCTGAAGAAAAGAATGTGTATTCTATATTGCAACAAAGAGAAGTAAGCAATTACCCAGATTAAAAAAAATGAAAATTGGAAAGATTTCTCAGTTGTTTGTACTCATAGCATGGAATAAAGCATTACATTCCTTCCATTTCCTTACTGCCATTTTAAATTAAAAGAAGGCAAAGCATGAAAAGAACCTGGCAAATTTTGCTTCCAGTGCAGAATACCTTCTTCGTCTCTGTTCCAGAGCTCTCGGATATGCCTCAATCGAAGTCCTCTTTTCTCTCTTAAAGCTCTCTTCCTCTTTTCGAGGATCATGCATAAAATTTCCAGATGACAGATAAAATTCTCATGCAAATTCTAAGGATTGCCACATGCCAACTGCATTGTTGGTTTTAAGATAGAATTTCCAGAGCCCAATGTTCTCTCGGGCTGTTCATTCCTCATTATTTTTGGGAAATTAACCATATACAAAACAGAAATATATCCCCTTTTATGCAAACCTATAATTTCATTTTATGCAAACACAATATTCTATTCCATTATTTGTTTTGTTTTATTTTTAATTATATTTCTTTTAAAACAGATTTTTCCTTTTTGTTGCTCAAATATAAATGGGGATTAATTAAAATAGAATAAGCCATATTATTTCCACAATTTCTAAGGTTAATTAAACCATATTTTAAATTTGCTATGCTAATCAATTTCACGCAATCACATTGAAAAACAGACATGACCTAATGCAGCTACATGATTTAAGTGGTGTGTGCGTAATCGAGAGCTTCTCCTCTTTTACCCTGTCGGGAAGCTAACCTTCTTTTCCTCAATCACACTCTTGGCCTTCGATCACCTTGGCCTTCGATCACCTGCAACTCAGATGCACTCAGGCGTGCGAAAACGAAAGTGTATTAGTAACCATTGTAGAAACATAAATTTAAACAATAATTAATCAACATTCCTATTTTATATGAATGCACTCATAATTCTTGAAAGAAAACAATTATATTAAAACATTGCTCTAACACGTATCATAATTCGTATATTAAATCCCATAAAGTCATGGTCAAACATTATCAAAATAAGTCATGGTCAAGATAGCATCAAAGTAAGTCATGGTCAAAATAGTATCAAAATATGAGACGTGGCGGACTAAAGGCAAACCCCTATACAACCCTACATTTTTCCCTCTTGCTTGTGTGTAGGTGAATGTGTGACTGGAGCTCGCTGGCAACCTAGAGCTTTAGTGAATTGATATTCATCACCCTTGTCTTTATCTACTTGATTTATCATTTGCATAGTTATTTATCTTATTCATAATTTTGTTTATTTTGTTAAAACTAGTTAGCTAGGCAATTAATAGGTTTTCTGGTGTTTTATACTGTACTTTACATTTTCTAGTCGTATGGACACCAGCACGTCACGTTGTCATTCCAGAACTACGTTGTTGTCCTTG
>VDFB02195785.1:0-17877 GCA_007258455.2 Sequoia sempervirens | reverse complement strand
ACATATACATACATTCATCGTTTGTTCACCACATCAATAAAGCATAGTAACATAAAGAACCTATAAGTTGCAAACATATAAACATCATCCAAGAATGCACTCAACAGTAATCAAGACCCTTACTAATGCAAACACATATTTTCTAAAGGATCACTTACCAATTCCCAATACTATGTCCAGACTCAACCATTCTACTGTGAGTGTGTGTTTAAGCTCAGATAAGTTTCATAAAAGTTACTCAACCAATCACTTCTCCTGAGTGATACTTCCCCTCCCTTTCGGAGAATTGAACCTATCCCTGCAACCAGCTTAGCACATTTGCAATGGTAGTTAGACGTTCATAAGAAATCCATATGCATCATAAAACTTTAGCATATTCATAAAGCAATACATGTTCATCATCAATGTAAACATAATTACTCTTTCAAGGCAATAATACCTTAATACCTATTTCAATATTCCATTTATTTAACAAACTTTTCAAAATCATGATTGCATTTACCATCCTATTTACCTGTGAAGGAAAAAGTAAATCAGTAACAACAAGACGGGGTGTGGTAGAATCAAAGCTTACATGAGGGAATAAAGAAATATGATGATGAAAAGGCCACTTTAGAAAAATTAAAACAAAACTTGGAAAAGAAAAACATTGGGAACAAAAATTGGAGGAAGAGAGAAAAACCAATGAAGATTAGTGGTGTTATGCCTTGCATAACCACCCCACTTTGGTCTAGATCAAAATGGGTCCCCCTTTTCTTTTGATTTCTTTGCTTCTAGTTACTGGCTTTCCTCTTTGGAATTCTTGTGTTTTTTTCCTTCTGATTTTGACTTTTGATCTATCTGATTTAATCTTGGTTCTGTCTCAACCTAAATTGGTTTTCCTTCTTGTTAGGAATTCACTAGAATAATTGTAAGCAATGGTGATTTTATTATAATTTTCCTTATTTGTTGTTAAGGACTAATGCAGACCTTCCTTTTTGCAGGGTTAAATCCTACACTTGATGATATTTCTTAGCTGGGGATCGGTTGGAAGGCATTCTTCAAATCTAGTTGATCTTAAAAATCAGCTAAGGCAAAAATCGGCAAGACCCCAGAGATGTCACAACGAGTGAAATTCATGTGCAGTCAACTATCGGCATGACATCAATCAAAGTCACTGTGACTAAGAGTGTTCTATCAAAAAGAAAAAAAAAGATTTCACTTCGGCGAGAGTCACCTTCTTCGCCAAGAGGTCTTGGCGAAGGTTTTAAGTCTCACCAACAGTCAGCAAAGCAAAGCGCTTCGGCAGGAGATTCCCTTTGGGAAGAAGTATCGGCGACTTCTCTATGTCTCGCTGACCGCTGCCAAAGGGATTCATGTATCGGCATAGCCTGGCTTTCTCCCCGCCAAGAGGTCCCGGTGACTTCTCCATGTCTCACTGACCCTGATAAAAGTTATACCTTTTGGTGGGAGACTTTCCTTCAGAGGGAGGTCTCAGCGAGTACATTTGGTCACGCCAACAAGGCACAAGGAGGGGGCATCTATCAGGATGACCACAAGGAGGTCTGGGCAACACAAAAGGTTTTTCCAAGAGTCTTACCAACACGGAATGATCCCACCAAAGGGCTAAGCTCAGCAAAGGGTAAAGCCTTCGGCATAATGTCTGGCCAAAGGGGTGAGGTTACAGTGACACATGTGAAATGAAAGAATACATGTCGGTATGACTACAGAAGGGTCTCACTGATATGAAGGAATATCGGCATAGTCTCTTACCGATTCAACAGGGTATGACCGAAATAAAAAAAAAGGAGCTCGTGAAGATGTCCTGGCGAAGGGAATGGTAGCACCGAAGTGTAAGGGAGCAAGCTCGGCAAGAATACAAGGAAATCAGGGAGACTCCATACGAGTAAGGAGACTTCGCTATGAGGCCGCAGCGATGAGCGATAGTCTCCCCGACGTGAAAATGAGGATCGCCATTGGAATCTTGAGGTTCACTAAAGTGTCTTACCGACTATCTTGTGTCATGCTAATAACTGCATAGTGGTAATATCACATCAGGGAGACACTGATGGTGTCTCACCGACATGCGATACCATTCAGACCACTTTTGACCGCCAAGGAATCCTACGTGGCATGTGATCGTCCAATTAGAGAGAGCTAAGATGAGCCTTTGACTGATTGACCACTCCTATGAAAGAAAGACTAACAAAGTGTGATCGAGTGGATTTCTTCTGGGAACAGGTGGCGATTGATTGGCTCAGACGGTGTTTCAAATTGGCAGGGAGGTCTGATAGTGCTTCCAACAGGTGGTTAACACACAAAAAGCCTAGAGCAGGCAGAAGGCCACTACAATGAAGAAAGCCATGACTCAGAAGGATAGTTGTGGCGACCACTAATGACAGAGGCAGTTGGTATTAATGGCGGGATATCCTGGTGCATTCAAGGCGACCCTAAGAAGGAGTTCAAGGATGGACACGAAGGCTTGAAGTAAATACTGCGGCAACAAAAGATCTAGAGATCTTTTCTAGAAACCCTTCATCAGCATGGACAACAATGATTCACATTAAATGCACAACTGACTTTCCTCAAAAAGATCGAAGGGCCGACCTTCATGTAGTGAAGAAGATATTTTGTAAAACCCTAGTGCAAGGGACAGCACATTCAAGTTGATACATCTTGTATATAAGGCATGCTTGCCTCTTGGTAAAGGTTAGAACTTTTGGAAGAAAAACAGAGCTTTGTTAGAAGGATTTAAAAGAAAGTTAGGACTGTTAGGAATTAGTCAGCTAGCAGAAGGAGAGAGTTGCATCTTGATTCTAAGTAATAAGAGCTTCTCTTTGTCTTCTCGGTTAGCAGTAAGATTTTAGTACAGGCTATAATGTATTCTCTAAGTTCTCTTAGTGTAGTTGGAAACAATCTAGAGCTTCAGATTCTCTGTACACTGGTGATTGTGCCAGTTTTGTAAATATTGTTTATCTATTTAATAACAGTAGAAACAATCAAAGTTTAATCTACTTCTTATTGTGTTCCTGAATGATGTTTGTCTTAATTTGATCATTCGATTTGTGAAATCTTAAAGGAATGAAATATTGTTTTATGTTTTATTTAAATGGTAATTAAAATTTGTTATGCGAATTAGCACTATGAATGAAAGAGGTTGTGTGTCAATCACAAGCTCATCTTGTTCTACAGTTTTGGTTTACAAATTCCTTGAAGTTAACAAGTCTGGTTAAGATTGGATGAACTGTTGTTCTTTTCTATTTCAAAAACCCTGATCTATGTTTTTTTGTTTCTTTAAAACCCCAGTTAAAGTAGGTTTCATTCTATGCTGATCTAGAAATAACCAGTAAGCTTAAATAACAAGAGACCCTTGAATATTACTGCTGCATTTTGACCACTGAAAATATCAATACGCCGAGCACCTTAACCCGCTCAAAGATTATGGAGTTACGAATCCATGTTGCCTTTCTTCAGAGAAGTTAGAGTATAATATTTTGTTTGTATTTGGAAAGAAGAAGTCAAAAATCGCCTAATAACAGAACTGCTTGAAGGAGGGCCTAGGAAGAAAACCGAGAACATTCCTGACTCTTTCATCGAGAAGCCCCATAGAGCTCTTTGATTGCAAGAGAATCCATCACCTTCTAAGCAAAAAACTCGCAGACCCCAATAAAACGTAAGAGTCGTAAGACTGGGGCAACCATCATACCACCTTTATCAGCTCCACTCACTCCACCAGGCTTTTCACCAATACCTCAGTGGATACCCATCAATCCATCGTCCAATCCATCTCAATTGTCATTACAGCTAGTTCAACCCATACAATAGTTGGATCAACCACCACCACCACCAATGGCATTCTTTCAGAATAATCCCTCTCCATTGGGGACTATCCCTGGAGGTTTTCATGACATGCCTAAGAACCCTGAGAAGTTCTGCCCTAAGTACATCCATGGTGAATCAAGGAGTGTTGAAGAACACATACAAGCTTTCAAGGATGCCTGTACCTGAGGTCAAATAGCTCATCATGATTCAGTTTGTAGGTTGTTCCCTTATTCCTTAGGGGACATGGCTTACAACTGGTATCTTAATCTTCCTCAAGGCTCTATTCTGTCCTGGACAGATTTGGAAAATGCTTTCATCAATCAGTTTAGAGTCTATGTGGACCCAACCCTTCTATATCACCAATTCGCCACCATTAGGAAGAAGCCATGTGGATCCCTGCCCTTGTTCAATACCAGGTTCCAAAGAATGTATAGGAGGCTGCAAGATCCCTATCTAGTTACTGAGGATAGTGCCATTCAGGCATACTTTAGGGTTATAGACCCTTTGCTGGGATTGTTCTTACAAAGAACTTATTTGCCAGCGGATATTGATACCCTATCCAAGGTTTATCATTTAGCCATTAAGTTGTAGCAGCAGACCAACTCTCGACCAAGTTTTGGGGGAGGTTTTCCTTTAGTAGGGTATCAGATGCCTAGTACACCCCCTTTATTCAATACTGTTCCAGGAATGTCTCCTTCCCACTATGGGCCTAGGTCTAAATTGCAGACTCAACCTCCTATTCCTTTCTTTGCTAATAGGACCCCCGACCCTTTTCAACAATCACATGTCCCTCAAGGTCCCCAAAACCTTCATAACCAAGTTGGAACCACTAGCCATGTTGATCAGCCACTTATTGCTAAGGCTGTTGAAAGTGAAAAGACTACTCAGCTTACCAATGAAGTAGAAACCTTGAAGAAAATGTTGTCCCAAGTCACTAATGACATGGCTCGGCTTAGGTAGAACCCCTCTCAAAATTAGGGTAATTACCCTAATCAAAACAGCAACAACCAATGTTCTTATCAGAACAACAACAACTACAACTAAAGAGGTTATCAAAGCCAAAACAGAGGGTACAACCAGAGAACAAATAACAGCAGGCAATGGAATACGGGGCCCAATAATGGTGGAGTTCCTCATAATTATCAAGCAAATGAGGAGAGGTCACATACAAAAAATGTGGCCAATTTGAATTTCATGACTAACTAGTGTAGGCTGCATGATACAACGACTCATTCAGAGGTAGACTGCCCTCAGGTGGAGAAAATTGTTAAGATGGCATACAAAGATGCCCACACATTCCAAGGGAATTCAAACAAAGGAGGTGACTCAATGGATACTGCCATGACTTATGAGCTCTTTGAGGAGGAGTTTTCATTCCCAAGACAAGAAGAAAATGAACCTGAGGAAGATTCATACGATGCCCAAGCCTTTCAGTCAAAAGGAGGACACTTCCTGAGAAATCAAAGTAAGGGTCCATTTACTACATCAACACCCCCTAATCACATGGTGCCCCCAAATCAAAGTGCTGATAACAATCCTTCTCCACCAAAGGGGCCGTCTGACCTCCATAACAAGGGTAATCCCTCTGCTGTTTTCAAAAGTAATCCAAGTTTTAACGCAAATTTGACATTGTTTCTGAGATGCAGAAACAGAAAACTTCTTTGTCATATTTTGACATTTTGAAGTGGTGCCCTGCTCAAAGGGAGATAGTGTTGAAAGCTCTAGAACAAGCGGATAAGGAAAAAGGAAAGAACAAGGTTACACCCCCTACAGACATGAATGCAGCCTCATACAGAAGCAAGGTAGGTACTCCACCTTTCCTTTTAAGCTTAAGAATTTCTGGAAAGAACCTACATAACTGTTTACTGGACTCGGGGGCTTCAGGAAATGTCATGCCATTCTCCATATGCAGGAGGTTAGGATTGAACCCCATTCAAACCAATAAGAAAGTCATTCAGTTGGACAAAATAGAGGTCAATGTAGTGGGGGAGTTAAAGAACATACATGTCCAAATTGGGTCTGATCCTAGGATCCTAACTAACATTGACATTCAAGTAGCTAATATCCCTGAGACCTATGGTATGCTACTAAGTTGAGATCTGGTGAAAAATTTAGGGAGATATCTCTCCCTAGACTTTTCACATATGTGGCTATCATGGAAAGGGATTCCTAATCAGATTAGGATTGAAAGTGAGCCTTGCCTCAAGCATATCATCACTGAGTATGATTGTCCCAATGAGGTGGCTTACCTTGAGATAGAAATGGGGGTTTATAAACAAGAGGAAATTCTAACCTTCTCAGTTCTTCATTCTAAAGACATGTCAATGCAGAAACTCCCTAACTCCACGATTAATGAAAATCAACAGGCCTTGATTAGGAAGTTGCAACAAGACCAACTGGTCTTAGGAGAAGACACAGATTTATTAAGTCTTTTACTCCCAAATTCATGTAGGGTACACTATCAAAACCACTCTAAATTGACATGTCAACTATGTATGGACACCTTAGGTTGTATCCCTCAAGCTAAAAAGAATAGCCCAAGGCATTTTGAGATAGTTGTAGACCACTTTCTATTCAAAGTCCAAGAAGCAACAATGCTAACCAGGGACAGGGTGCTTTCAATAGGAGTTCTTTCTCAAATAGATCCCACCCCAGATATACTCCTTAATCAGCATGTTGATAAAGAGCAGCCCCAAGGTTTGTTTGATACCCCTACACTCATAAATGAAACAAAACTCAAGGAATCAACAAAAGGTACAAATGATTGCCGGGCCAATAACCAGAGGAAAAATGATACAACTAAGCCAAAATTGCAAAGTATACCTAAAGAATCTTTAGAGAATTCTTCCCCTGTGACTGGTCTCAAGGATAAGGAACTCCCACCTTTGGTTGATCCTATTCAAATACCTGTGAAAACTTCGAAAGGATTACCCCCTGCTTCTGATCAATTGTGGACCCTAACCTTTGATGGATCTAAGTCCAAAACCGGTTGTGGTGTTGGAATTGTACTAACCAGCCCGAAAGGGAAATTTTTCTTTGCCTCTTACAGGCTACAATTTGGGTGCACTAATAATGTAGCTAAATATGAAGCTCTGGCACGGGGACTGATGTTTGCACACAAGAAGAAAGTTACAGCTCTGATGGTCAAGGGAGATTCAGAAGTTGTTATCAAGCAAGTGCGCAGCCAGTACACCTACCACAATAAAAGGTTGGCAACATATAGAAACAGGGTATGGAATTTGATCGAAGACTTTGATGCATTTGGGATCAGCTTAATCCCTAGAGAAGAAAATCAGGTGGCTAATTCACTGGTTGTTGCTGCAAGCACCTTGGAGCCTATGCAAGGCTCCAAATTCAAAAGATTCTCAGTAGAACTGATGACCACCCTAGCTGTTCCTAACAATATCAAGAACTTCCAGGTCTTTGATGATGATCGACATATCCTTGCTTTCCTGGAAAGTTCAGATGTTTTTGAAGGACAAATTATAGATGAATCCAATAGGGACCAAGGAGATTGGAATCATGAGGAATGTGATACAGAAGGAGTCCTCAATTTGAAAATTAATAGCATTCTGAAGGGAATGGTGGCATTGGAGAGAATTTTTGACTCGGATCCGAAGGCTCAAGAAAAGATATCAGCTAAAGGTAAGGGAGGTGAATATGAAATGGTTAACCTAGCTGACTCGGGTCCTGAAAGGAATGTCTACATAGGGAAGGCCTGCCCTGAAGAAATTAGAAAAGACATATTGAGGGTATTGAAAAGGGATATTGTTGCAATTTCCTAGGGGTATCAAGACCTCCAGACATTCAATTCTTCTGTCATGACCCACACTATCCCCTTAAAGCCTGAGGTTAAACCTTTCCGACAGAAGCAGTGCCCTGTCAATGCCCTAATTGAGCCATTGATCTACAAAGAAGTTCAAAAGTTGTTGTCCGCAAGGATAATCTTCCCTGTGCACCATTCAACATGGGTAGCCAACCTAGTCCGAGTCGGCAAGAAGAATGGGGAGATTAGGCTATGCATCGATTTTAGAAACCTGAACAGGGCTTCAGAGAAGGATAATTACCCGCTCCCTTCCTTGGAAGAGGTATTACAAACTATCAATGGAGCACAGATGATGTCATTCTTGGACAGTTACTCTGGGTATAATCAAGTGATGGTTGACTTTGAGGACAGGATGAAGACGGCTTTCACTACCAAGTGGGGAACATTCACATACAGAAGGATGCCATTTGGTCTAATAAACGTTGGAGCAACTTTCCAGCGCACCATGGACATAGCTTTCAAAGATCTAATTGGAAAATGTATTATTGTTTACATAGATGACCTGATAGTGTTCTCCAAGGATCGACTTAATCATGCTGTCGACTTGGCCAAGGTTCTCCAAAGGTGTATTCAAAATGGCGTCTCCTTGAATCCCAACAAGTGCATGTTTGGAGTCTCTAAAGGAAGGCTCTTGAGACATATAATTTTAGAAAGGGTAATATCAATCAATCTAGACCGAGTCGAGTCCATTCTGAAGATCACCTGACTGGGAAGCAAGAAAGAAATAAAGTCTTTCTTCAGGAAAACCAACTTCATGAGGAAGTTCATCACGGGCTTTGCTGAAATCATGAAACCCCTGAATGAAATGATGAAGAAGGACGCCAGAACAGAGTGGACTAAGGAGGGAAAGGCTGCATTCACGCAAATCAAGCGATCCATCTCAGAGGCCCCGGTTCTTACCAGCCTTGATTACACCAAGTCGTTCTACATCTATTCTTTCGCCTCTGAGCACTCATGTGCAGCTGTATTAACTCAACAAGGACAAGAGTCAGGTGAGAGGCCAATCACTTTCATGAGTTCTCCCTTCAAGAACGTAGAAGTCAGATACCCACTCCTGGAGAAGCAAGCTTTTGCGCTAGTTCGGGCTGTTAAGAAATTCTAACATTACATTCTCCGAAGTCAAATCGTCGTTGTAGTTCCAAATGCAGCTGTCAAATCCCTACTGATGCAGAGCGAGCTAGGAGAAAGAAGGGAAAGTGGATGGCTATCTTATAGGAGTTCGATCTAGAGATATGCCCTATGAGATTAGTCAAGGGCATGGGTTTATCTCAGTCCATGGCTAATGCTGGTGATAACATTGTCTGTCAACAATACACAGCCCAATCCTTTTCCGACGACCCCTAGTATGTTGATGTTGTCCGCCTGATGCTTAACAATCGATGTTTGGACGGGATGAATTCAACTCAAAGGAGAGCTCTGAGACTAAAGAGTTCTCATTATATGTTCAAAGGAAGTTTGCTATACAGGAGGAACTTCGAAGGAATATACCTGAGGTGCCTTGTTCATCAAGAGGCCAAGCAAGTGATCTCTGAGTTTCATGGGAAACATGGTACAGGTCATGGTTCTGCAAATTCGTTGGCACACCAGATTCTCTGATCTGGTTATTATTGGCCATGTGTATTCAAGGAAACACACCAGCATGTGAGGACATGTCACACTTGCTAGGTTTCTGGACCAAGGGAATGCTATGCAACCATGCCACTACAGCCCGTTTACGAGGTAAGGCCATTTGCCCAGTGGGAACTGGATTTCATTGGAGTGATTAACCCGAATTCCTCTGTAGGACATAAGTTTATCTTGACTACTACTGATTATTGTACGAGGTGGACAAAGGCCATACCTTGCAAAAATAGCACAACTGAGGTAGTGATCAAGTTCCTCACTGAATGCATCACTACGAGGTTTGGGGTACCCTTCGCTCTGGTATGTGATAATGGTTCCGCTTTTTCTTCTACTGAGTTTATTTCTTGGGCCTATGAACACAAGATCATCTTGAAGTATTCCTCAAACTATTATCCGCAAGGCAATGGAGTTGTAGAGTCTACCAATAAGAATCTCTTAGGGGTGGTTAGGAAACTGTTAGAGCATAACCCTAGGGACTGGCACACCCAGCTTAGATTCGCATTATGGGCAGATAGGACTAGGATTAAGGCTGCCTTAAAAACCTCACCATTCAAGCTGGTATATGGCCAAGAGCCTGTCTTCCCTATCCATCTCCAAATACCTATTCTAGAGTTCATGCAGAAATTTTACTCCAGTGACAATAGGATAGAGGTAAGACTAGTTGCTCTGTTAAAACTAGAAGAACAAAGAGATGCTGCTTTACAATAGTTCTTCAGACATCAGTCTGTTGTCAAATGTTGGTTTGACAAAAGAGCCAAAATAAAAACTTTTAGGATATCAGACCTAGTACTGTTATGGAATAAAGCCAATGAAAAGAAGGGTAGCCATCAAAAGTTTGACAAACTATGGCTGGGTCCTTATCAAATTGTTGAGATCCTAGGGGAAAATGCTTTCAGACTGAGTAGCCTAACTGGGGAGCTGGTTCCTTTGCCTGTTAATGGGCAGTTCCTCAAGCACTATTTTGAATTATGAGGCTTGTTTTATTTTCTGTTTTGTTTATAAGTATTCGTTGTTTTCTTTATGTAAGTTTTTTATTTTGTATCCTATTTGTAGATAATCTACGGTTGTGTATATAGCTTTTGTACTTCGGTTTGTGAGTATCTTTTTCCTTTATATAAATAGCTTGTTGCTCCTTGTGTAAGTAATTTGCTCTTTGTCTCTTTGTGGTCTGTTGTTCTTTGTTTGAGTTTGGCTTGTTGTTTGTATTTTTGTTTCTATCTCCTTTTGTTTTGTTGTTTTGTTGTTTTCTGTTTGTTCTGCTCTTTGGGGGTTGATTTGTTCCTTCCATTTGAAGTTGTGGGTTTTTATTTGAAGCATACTTTGGTCATTAGGAGAGAAGTAGTTTAGATATTTTTAGGTTATCTGATTCGATGATTCTGTCCTAAATTCTTTGTTTCATGTTTGTTTTCAATAAAGGTTGTGGAAATTTTTTCAAGAACAAGGTACCAAGTAAGTAGCATTCATTAGTTCCCCTGAATTTGGCACAAATCCTTAAAATCATCTCCTCTTCTAGTAGTGTATTTATCCTAGGATGACAATATTGTAAAATTTGAGTGAAAATTCCAACTTCCAAGTGTTCTTATGAGGTCCATTATAGTTTTCAACCCAGATCAGATATTAAACATCTAACATATTGAAAAGAAAAAGTAGAATTAAATGAAATATCTGAAACTCCAAAAGAAAAGAAAAGAAAAGAATTATCAAAAGAAGACCAATATGAATGGGTGATTTCAGTATCTCTACCGGGGCTATGGACGCATGTCTGGCAGTAGAGCAATTCTGTGAGAGAACTAGAGGTATCTCCGTCGTGGTTATGGACGTCTAACTGGCAGCGGAGCAATGCCCAGGATATCATTGCACAAAGGAAATCAACTCATGTAGCCCAAATTTTACACATTGTTATTCAAAAGATGGAGAACTTTATGGAAGGAATGATGCACTATCAAGCACACACATAGATTCAGGGGTAGCCATTGTTTGACTTACATTTGAGATTTTACCTCTACCTTGCTTGTTCTAACTGACCTAACTGGAGTTGTGATATTCATGAACTAGGAGTTCTGGGTAGGTGAATCCTTCGGATTCATGAAAATGGTTAAACCATTTTCCCAGCCAAGTCGCCATTTGTTATGCCTTGCATAACCACCCCCCTTTGGTCTGGATCAAAATGGGTCCCCCTTTCTTTTGATTTATTTGCTTCTGGTTATTGGCTTTCCTCTTTGGAATTCTTGTGTTTTTTCCTTCTAATTTTCACTTTTGATCTATCTGATTTAATCTTGGTTCTATCTCAACCTAAATTGGTTTTCCTTCTTGTTAGGAATTCACTAAAATAATTGTAAGCAATGGTGATTTTATTATAATTCGCCTTATTTGTTGTTGAGGACTAATGCAGACCTTCCTTTTTACAGGGTTAAATCCTACACTTGATGATATTTCTTAGCTGGGGATCGGTTGGAAGGCATTCCTCAAATCTAGTTGATCTTAAAAATCAGCTAAGGCAAAAATCGGCAAGACCCCAGAGATGTCATAGCGAGCGAAATTCATGTGCAGTCAGCTATCAGCATGACATCAATCAAAGTCATTGTGACTAGGAGTGTTCTATCGGCAAAAAAAAAAGATTCCACTTCGGCGGGAGTCACCTTCTTTGCTAAGAGGTCTTGGCGAAGGTTTCAAGTCTCACCAACAGTCAGCAAAGCAAAGCGCCTACAGAGATTCTTTGGGAAAAAAGTCTCTACGACTTCTCTATGTCCTCACGACCGCTAAAGGGATTCATGTATTGGCATAGGGATTTCTCCCCACCAAGAGGTCCCGATGACTTCTGTATTTCTCATCGACCTCGATAAAAGTTATACCTTTCGGCTGGAGACTTTCCTTTGGAGGGAGGTCTCGGCGAGTACATTTGGTCATGCTGACAAGGCACAAGGAGGGGGCATCTATCGATATGACCACAAGGAGGTATGGGCTTAATAATAAAAGGTTTTGCTGTGAGTCTTACCATTACGTATGATCCCACCAAAGGGCCAAGGCTCCAAAGGGTAGCTCTCTGCGATAATGTCCGGCCGAAGGGTGAGGTTACAAAATAAACACATGTGAAATCAGCACGTGCCATGCTCTGGTGATGATCATTAGAAGGGTCTCTACCGAGCATGAAGAATATCAACATAGCTCCCTGCCGCATTCAATGGTCTCGACTTCGAAATAAAAAGGAGCTCAACATGTCCCGCGAAGGAAAGGTAGCACCGGCCGCGAAGGGAGAAAGCTCCTACGAATAATGAGGAAATCGAGACTCCATACGTAGTAAGGAGAATCTCGCTATGAGGTCGCCAAAGAATGCTAATAGTCTCCCGACGCGGGAAATGAGGATCACCATTGAATCTTGAGGTTCACCGGGCGGTTCCTACCGATTGTCTTGTGTCATGCCGCATAACCGCAGATAGTGGTAATATCACATCGCAGGGAGACACCGGCGGTGTCTCACCGGCTACGCGACATACCATTCAGACCACTTTTGATCGCCAAGGAATCCTACGTGGCATGTGATCATCCAATTAGAGAGAGCTAAGATGAGCCTTTGACTAATTGACCGCTCCTGTGAAAGAAAGACTAACAAAGTGTGACCGGGTGGATTTCTTCTGGGAACAGGTGGCAATTGATTGGCTCAGACGGTGTTTCAAATTGGCAAGGAGGTCCAACAGTGCTTCCAACAGGTGGTTAATGCGCAAAAAGCCTAGAGCGGGCAGAAGGCCACTACAATGAAGAAAGCCATGACTCAGAAGGACAGTTGTGGGGACCACTGATGACAGAGGCAGTTGGTATTAATGGTGGGATATCATGGTGCATTCAAGGCGACCCTAAGAAGGAGTTCAAGGATGGACATGAAGGCTTGAAGTAAATACTGCAGCAACAAAAGATCTATAGATATTTTCCAGAAACCCTTCAACAACATGGACAACAATGATTCACATTAAATGCACAACCGACTTTCCTCAAAAAGATCAGAGGGCCGACCTTCATGTAGTGAAGCAAATATTTTGTAAAACCCTAGTGCAAGGGACAACACATTCAAGTTGATACATCTTGTATATAAGGCATGCTTGCCTCTTGGTAAAGGTTAGAACTTTTGGAAGAAAAACAGAGCTTTGTTAGAAGGATTTAAAAGAAAGTTAGGACTATTAGGAATTAGTCAGCTAGCAGAAGGAGAGAGTTGCATCTTGATTCTGAGTAACAAGAGCTTCTCTTTGTCTTCTCGGTTAGCAGTAAGATTTTAGTACAGGTTGTAATGTATTCTCTAAGTTCTCTTAGTGTAGTTGGAAACAATCTAGAGCTTTAAATTCTCTGTACACTGGTGATTGTGCCAATTTTGTAAATATTGTTTATCTGTTTAATAACAGTAGAAACAATCAAAGTTTAATCTACTTCTTTTTGTGTTCCTGAATGATGTTTGTCTTAATTTGATCATTCGATTTGTGAAATCTTCAAGGAATGAAATATTGTTTTATGTTTTATTTAAATGGTAATTAAAATCTGTTATACGAATTAGCACTGTGAATGAAAGAGGTTGTGTGTCAATCACAAGCTCATCTTGTTCTACAGTTTTGGTTTACAAATTCCTTGAAGTTAACAAGTTTGGTTAAGATTGGATGAACTGTTGTTCTTTTCTGTTTCAATACCTTGATCTATCTTTTGTTGTTTCTTTAAAACCCCAGTTAAAGTAGGTTTCATTTCATGCTTGATCTTAGAACAATCCAGAAGCTTAACACCAACAGGCCCCTGGAATATTACTGTTGCATTGACCACTGAGTAACATCAGTACAGTTGAGACCCAACTACCAAGACCTTGGGAGCTAAGGCATCCATGTGTTGCCTTTCTCTTTCAGGAGAAGCAGAGTAGTAATATTCTGTTTGCATTGTTGTTGTGCCAAAATCGCCATCAACAAGTGGCAGAGTTGAGGGAAGCACAAAATCAAATAAAGTCTTGTCAGAATAAGTTAACAGCATTTTGTAGAGAAACAATGAGGCTTATGAAACAAAATATTTGGGAGGAAATAATGTAGAGGATTGATCATGTGTGTGAATTGTTTCAATTGATTGATTCTCTGACAGTACATAAAAGGAAGCACAAGAAATACATAGTTGACAATAGAAATGTGATTTCAAGAGAGAAAATTGCAAATCAATTGATGCAAACAGTCTACAAAGATAGTGACAATGAATTGAAATCTAAAGGAAGTCATGACCTGATTAATGCCTCAATGAAGGTGTCATCTATCATTCAGAAGTTTTGAGAATACGTGAAACAGAGGAATTTTTGGGTCATGCTACAAAAAAGATGAAGAGTTTGGATAAAAAGGTAAGGAACTTGATAGAACTTATCTTGCTCTTGTCTTTGGACACAACAAATTGATTCATTGGAAAGGATTATTTCAGGAAGAAGATGGAGGATACAAGGAAGATTGATTTGGATCAGTTTCCTCATAACTCAGATGAGGCGAACTTCTTGGATTCCATCAAACCACTGATAACCTTGAATGCAACTTTGATTGAAACATTTAGGTCAAGTTCCAATTTCAAACATGAATTGTTAACAAATTTTCAAGTCAAACATTATCAATTACAATAAATGGAACTTCCATCAAATGAACAGTGGAGCACACTACAAATGTTGATAGAATGATTTGGTAATATGAGATTCCAAATCGACTCTATGTAGAGTTATCTTTAAGCAATATTTTGCATTGCCTCTATGTATTCCTTTATTTGAAAATCAATACAAAACTCTAATTCATTAATGTGTTCAAATTGTTTGTATTATTTATTTTCTCAATTCAAAAGAACTTTGGTTTCTATTATTCAATACACATTAAACAATTGCTAATGTTGTATATGCTATTGTTGTTAATATGTTATTAAGCATTGAGTTGAATGATGAATCATTGAGTACATGTAAAACTTATTAGTATGACAATTAAAATATGAAATTATTAATATGTTAATTAATAAATGAAAATTGAAAATTGTGTTTAATAACTAATTAACCAATTTGAAAATAATGTTTAAAATTTAGATTCTACATTAGAACAGTGGAAAATAGTATTACATTAATTTATTCAATATGATTCATAATTTCATGGAATACAATCTAAAATATCATCAACTCTAGTTTGGAATATGATTCATGAAATGCAACATAAATACCTAAAAACTACTAAATCCCTTGCATTTTCCAATTCACCTCTCGGTCCTCACTTTGATGATGAGATTGTGAACCGTCTTGACTCTAAGTTTGTCTTTGTTTTCTTCACCCTACATACATCCGCTTAATTGCATCTCAAGTTCAACATTCATTGTGTTATTGTCATTTGAACCACTGCCACTAACATTTGAAGTGTTGCATTTTTAGAGTAATCATGAGTTAGCGAATAATTAATTAACCTTTAATTAATTATTAGTCTAATTTATTCTCATGCACTTAAGCTAAACTTAGGAGTGCTTTTATGTTTTTAGGGTTTTGCTCCTATATAGCACTCAACCCTCATTGTAATTATCTTTGGAGCTTTCATATCTTTTGATAGTCTCTTTAGCTTTTTCTTGTTGAGAAATATAGCATATATTATTTGCAGATCTCTTGAATGGAAGGTGTCTTTGTTCATTTTTTAATCCTATGGCTCGTGATTTTATGGTTTTTCACAATTCTAACATGGTATCAGAGCATGGATTCAACGAACCCCTTCTCAATTTATGAGATTTTTTTCTTCAACAAGGGTTGCAGGCGTCAAATCTAGAATCCCCTTTACTTTTTTTTTGCAAATTTTAGAGGTGGGCATTTTTTAGGTATATTTTGGTGTGAAAAATACCTCACCTTTAGATGTAGAGCTATCGAGAAAGTTAGATTTGGTGCATTTTTGGATCAAAATGGCCAATATATTTTGCTACATGTATTTTTGAGAAAAATAATTTATGGGTTTTGTTCAAAATCATGAAATACTATATGGGTATCTGTTAGATTTTCCAAATAGTAAACAGATCTTGCAAAAACATCTATCAAAATAGCCCAGTACAGTTATTTTCCCTTCAGGTGAAGTTTTTGATTTTTACAAATCGCATGTTCTACTTTTTGGATTCAAAAATGCTTTTGGGTTTTATTGGCAGCACTAAAATATTTTTTGGGTATCCATTATTTTTTGCATACAATGAGCATTCTTTTTAGAATTCAAATCAGAAGGGTCGTGATTGTTGATTGTCGGCTAGCAAAGAATATATATATTTTATTAAAAAAATATAATTAAAAACATTTTTTTTAATTAAAAATTATTATTTTTATTAAAAACATATATATTTTTTATTAAAAACATATTTTTTTATTTAAAAAAATATAATTGTTTTTTATGTTTTTTTAACTTAAAATAAAAACATGCTTTATCATAGGAGAGATGGAACCGATCCTGTTAGTGAGGAGACTAGTGTAATGGGGAGAATGCAACAAAGTACCTGATTGAAGTCAATTGAAGATCTAGTGTAAAAGACTTAGTCAAATTTGTGCTAAGTTTGCATGTTTCAGAGTTCGGGCTTCGGGCTTATCATGTACCAAATGCCATGGTAAAAAACTTAGAAGTTGTGCAGGTAATCGAGCATTGGTTGTCAGGTGTATTGCTTACCGATTGCATTTGAAAAAGGCTTAGAAGGTTTGGAAGTTGTCAGCAATCAGACTTCAGAGGTTCATACTAACCTTTACTTAGTATGTGGTAGTAGGTGTAAGTGTATGAAGTATTCAAGAACTCCAACCCCCGAAATGGCTTTGGTGTTCGCAGGTCAATAGGGAGGCTCACACCTTATTGAAAGGAATGATGAGTTGTATGAAGGAAGCGAGGATCCCAACCCGCGAAAGGGCTTTGTTCTTCGTTGTTCGGATGTATGGTTGTCAGTTACCTGCTTGAGCTCTGCGTAGTATGGTGTTCATGGGATCCTCGATCCCCAACACCCGATAAACAACGATAGGTAACAAGAGTTTGCATCAGCCGAAGGTCCTTCATCAGGTTGACAGGTGGATTTCGGCGGGACTTAGTGGCTATTCCCCTTGACATCTCGACAAGCACTTCATCGAAGAGACTGGTACATGTCAACAGGACAAAATAATGAGTCCCTTCAATACTACGAAAAGGTGAATGATGCGACATAAATGGACAAGTGGCTGCAGCTTGCCATCCCACCGAATAAAAGCGTTGAGTCAGTTTGACCCCATGGGCTAGTGGGAGTTTGACGTGTGGCAAGGACATAAAGGTGGATGTCTTGAAGCATGAATTTGAGGTCAAATTAGATGATGACACGTGACATGTGAACAAATGATGATTAACGTTTATCGAAGAGACTTCACCACATCGGTAGGAGTCATTTCTAGGTCTCTTCGATGGGATGATGAAGCCGCATCGAGGTGACAGTGGAATTTCAATGAGGTCCAGTCTTAAGAGTCTCTTCGACATAATGATGGTGGCAGGAGTTAGTGGAGAATGACATCACTAAGGTTCATCAAGAAGATAGATGGATATCGACGAGATGAAACGATTAGTCTCTTCGACATGTCGATAAGGTGGGACCAAACGATGGTGAAGGATGACGCTAGTAGGACATGT